>JALNQF010000359.1:0-41069 GCA_028456385.1 Ophiosphaerella korrae | reverse complement strand
TAGCTAAATATTATTCTACTAAGTATTAATACTAATAGGTTATAGCTTATAAATATAAGTTTTTACTAAAAGTTTACTTTTATATCCTTTACTTAATATCTACTCTTTAAATAATTAGAATTAAGTATAACTCTACTATATTAATTTAACTAGATGTATCTAACTTATATAGAAAAATAATAGAAAAAGATACTAAAAATAAAAAGTTATTAAGCTTTGAAGTTAGCTTAAAAAAAAGTCCTCTAAACAGTTTAAATCCTAGCTCGCATCCGCTTAGTAATTAAAAATCGTAGTAGACTAAAATATCGACTCTAATATTTTCTTTAGGATTTATGTTTGCTTATATTTTTAGCTATTATATTCGTAGAGTTATTACTAGTTAAAAACTATAACTTTTTTTTAGGCTTTTTTTTTGTGTCACCCTACTATAGTAATCCTTTACGTAGTAGCTTTTCTTACTATAGTTAAAGTACGTAAAGTCTTTATTTCTCTTTAGTTTTTTTTATCCTTATTAGTATTAAAGATTATAGAGTCTTTAGCGTCTTAGTTTCTAGGTTATCCTCTATACTTATTTTTCTTCTATTCTTAAAGATTATTGTCTATTTATATTACCTATTATTTTAGAACTTCTAGTATCCTTAGTTTTTCTCTATAGATTATCTTGTATTAGATTTTTAAATTTAACCTTTATTTAAATCGTAATATTATAGCTAACTTATTTTATTCTATATTCTAGGATAGTTATTTAAACTATAATACGTATTTAGAAATAGTCTTATTTTATATAAGCTTCTTAGGCTTCTCTTTAGCTTATTAGGTAATATCTATATTCCTAAATACTACTCTTATTTATTTAGTAAAATATTTATAACTTCTAAAGATAGCTCTTATTTTATCTTTCTATATTCTTAGAGTATATATTATATAGTCTATCTAGTAAAGCTTAAACTATTTTATTATATCTTCTTTAAAGTATATTCTAATATATATTACCTTTTTATCTTCTCTATTAAAGTATACTACTTATATATTAATCTAAAGTTATACTAATACTATAAAAGGTCTTAGTTTTTCTCTTATTCTATTAAACTTCTTAAGTATATAAATCTTAGGTAGTTTCTTTATTATACTTATTTCTAGTCTTTAAGTAATTTATTCTATCTAGTTTTATCCTTCTATAATAGCTTTAATTAATACTTTGTTTTATTTTATATAATCTTATAGTTCTTTATTCTACGTTTCTAAAGTATTAATTACTATCTTTATATCTTCTTTCTCTAAGATTAAGTTATTTAGGTAATCTTTAATTACTTTCTATATAGTATTATCTAATTTATAACTACTTAGAAGTACTTTAACTTTTTTTTTAGTTAAACTTTCTACTATTATATTAGCTAGACTATACGCTACTTACGCTTTACTTCTCCTAATAGCTAAATTAGTAAGGTATAATAGGGTTACTTGTTATTAACTACAAGTAACTACTAAGAATATTAGTAGATTAAGAGGTAATAATAAAAGCTTATATAGTAATTAGTAATAACTATAAATAATAGTTAATTTATATATATAATATTAAGTATTAGTATTCTAAGTTAGAGATTAGATTACTAATACTATCTTAATAATACGTATTACTATTAACTATATACTTATACTAATCTATTTATATAATACTATAGATTACTATTAGGAACTACTTTATCTTAGGTTAGCTTAAAGTAGTTAGCCCTAAGGGAAGAGTATATAAGCCCTTTAAAGGAATTACTAGGTAGTTAGTAATTACTCTATCTATTACTATACCTATTACTATAACTTAACCCTTTATACTCTTACTACAACGCCTTTAACTAACTAGTAAATTAGTTTAATAATTACTTTAATCTATTATACGTATTTATAGATTACTTTATATCTTACGTATTTAAATTATAGTCTACTTCCTAATCTAGGTTATTACTTTACTCTTCTTTTACTTTATTATTACTTAAGTTAAGACTAATTAGTTCTATCTTAATTTCTTTTATTATATCTATAATACTTATAAAAAGTAAAGTATAAAGTAAAAGTCTATATAGACTATTAGAATCTTATAAGATTTATAATAAATAAAAACTTATTATAATACTATATAAGATAGTATAAATACTTATTAATATTAAACTTTAAGATTATATATACTAAAAGTAAAGATAATTAGTTTATAGATACTTTAAGTATAAGACTAAATTTATAAAAAAAAGTAAATACTACTAGTAAAGTTTTAATTAAGAATAAAAAAAGATATTTAGTTTTAAATATACTTAGAATAGCTATAATACTTAATAGAAAAATTAGTAAGCTATATAAATAAATTTAAAAAGAAATAAAAAAAGTTTTAAAAAAATAAAAAAACTTAAAATCTAAAAAAAACTAATAAAAGATAATTAAGAGAATTTATATAATAGTTTTATAAACTACTAGTATATAGATACTAAAGTATTAATAAAATACTAGATAGACTATTATAGACTTACTATATCTTAAAAGTAAAATAACTAGTAATAAAAGTATTATAAGATTATATAAAATATTATAAAAATAAGTATAATAGATATATATTATATAGAATATTATAACTAGTTAAAGTACTAGAATAACTCTAAAAAGTTATTATAATCGGCTTTATTATAAAGCTACTTAAGTTAAAAAACTTAATATTAAAAGTTAAGTATAATAAAATCCTAATAATAGTAAATAAACTTATAAAGTACTTATACTTTAAACTATATAAAGAAAAAAGTAAAATAGAAGTTACTACGTACTAGGTTCTAGAAACTATAGTTAGCTAGTATAGTATTCTAAATAAAATTATTATAGATAGAAATAAAAAATTTATATTAAAACTATAATAAATAATAATAGTATTATTAAGAATTAAATATTAAATATTAATAGTATACTATCTATAAATAAATAGATAGTTAGAACGTATAAACTAGATAGTAGAATAGTACTTAAGATACTACTTTAACTATAACTAGAATAATTAGGTATAGTTATTACTTATAGTATAGCTAGTATATAATAGTATAAAGAATATAGTAATAGAAGTATTACTTTTTTTATAAACTATAGATTTAATCCTAATATATACTAGATACTAAGATTTAAAGTATTTTAGTTTCTAAAAAGAAAAAACTTTATAAATAGAATAAAAGAAATATATAATTAGTTAAAATAAGATATAGAATTCTTATAAGATTTTATAGTAAAGTACTATAATAAGAAATACTAAGAGAGACTTTAATTTAAAAAGAATAAAAAAGTATAGATAGTATAAAAAAATATTAAAAGTTAGTAATTAAGTTTAAAACTAGATTATATAAAGACAAAACTATATAAAGTAAAGAAGAAAGTTATACTAGTTATATTTAAATTAAAACTACTAGATAAGATAAGAATATACTTAATATTCTATATAGTACTACTAGAAAAAGTACTATAAGGAGTAAAACTACTAGTATATAAAGTAGATATATATAGAGAATAAAAAAACTAAGATATTAAAAAGATTTTATAATACTAATTCTATAATAAAAGAAATTAATACGTAATAAAATAAATAAGTATAGATAAAAAAGAGTAACTATAAGAAGATATATAAGAACTAGAAGATAATCTTAATTACTCTAAAAACTAAAAGAGTTCTAAAATTAAAACTCTCTAGAGCGCCTTATAGTAAACTAAGAAAATCTATACTACTAATACTAGATAGAGAAGAGATAAGAGTATTTAATATAATAAGAGCTAAAGTAGCTTCTATAATATCTTTTAAGTCTATCTTAGCTTCTAAAGTATAAGACTACTTAATTAATTTAGTATTATTTTAAGCTTTTACTTTATAAAAACGCTTAATATAAGTATAAAGATTTACTAAGTTATAAAAAGTTAACTTATACTTAGCTTTAGCCTTTATAAGCTATAATAATAATTTATCTTAAGCTTTATTAATAGCTCTCTCTATATAACGTAGTAGAAAGAGATTATATTTAGATTAAATACTTATACTTTATAAGTAAAATATAAGAAAAAGTATAGTAATACTAAACGTTAGCTTATATATACTTACTATAGGCCTTACTATCCTTTAAGGATACTAGATAAGGGAGCTCTAATAGGGTATAATAAGAATAAAGAAATATCTTAACTCTATTTTAAGTAATATAATTAGCTAGAAGTACTTTATTATATTAGGAATAATAAAGTATAAAGAGTAATAAAGAATTATTAATTAATAAAGAAAGTAGGTTAATAACCTTAGCTCTAGGGTAGCTAAATAAGAATCTACTAAGAGAAGAGAATAGTGTTATAGGCGTAATAAGAGAAATTAAGATAGAACTAATTAGCCCTACTATAGATAATAACAAAGCATAAGATAAGTAGGGTAACAATCTAGATTAGGAAGTTAGTTATAATTAGGACACGTAATAACTTCGCGAATTTATAATCTTAGTAAATACAAAGTTACAAAGCTGCTTTGTAAATTCGCGATCTTAGTAAACACAAAGTTACAAAGCTAGGAGAAATGTTAAGTATATAGTTAGTAGCGATGCGCACCCTTAGGATGGCATTGGCAATTCAATTATTGACCACGAGCGACAATACATTGACATCGCAAGAATTATTCTATTGTTCACAGCCTATTGCAGATCACAACACGTGCTTTTGTTATCAACTTCCAATCCACCATACCCCACCAGGGCACCTAGTAGTCGACGACTAGGCAGCCCGTTACACCTTGTAGCTTGCTACGTGAAACGCCCTAGGCCTTATAGGTAGCGCGTTAGCTTGTATAAACTCTATTTTCAAGATCACTAATAGCTAATTATATAGCAACTTCTTTAGGATCCATTTTAAGATAGGTGTTGTGGAGATATCACGCGTTGAAGCTGATCAATTGAATTTGGTGGGGTGGCCTAACTCCCCCGGTGGCTTAACTCCCCCGGCGCCAGCTTACCCGGGCTGGAACTCAAAGCTAGCACGCATGACTCGCTTTAATGAAGGTTAAGAAATATCATATTCGTTTGAGACGCGACATGACCTTGTTCTAGAGGGATATTTTAAGCTGGTCTTCATAATAGTCTGGCTAATGTCAAAGGGAATTTGAAGCCCTACGCTGCTGTCTTGCGCACACTTGGTTGGACACCATTAACCGCCCAGCCATAAGCGCTCAGCCTGCTTGCTGTGTGGACAGGCATGCATCGCTCTCTGCCTCCTGCCACGCTCACATCGCCATCTGCAGACAATCTTCACATAAAGAGAGCATGCGCAGGCCACGATGCGCCTTCTACAGCGCCTTCCAGGCGGCACCTTCGAGCTGACCTCCTTCGACAACGATGACCCGCCGCCGTACGCCATTCTCTCGCATACTTGGGCAGAAGGTCAAGAAGTCACGTACCGAGAGCTGAATGCTGGTGAAGGGAGGGACAAGGCGGGATTCGACAAGATTCGCTTTTGTGGCGAACGAGCCGCAGCGGACGGCCTCCATTACTTCTGGATCGATACCTGCTGCATCGACAAATCTACTAGCGACGAGCTGAGCACAGCGATCAACTCTATGTTCAAATGGTACCAGCGCGCATCTAGATGCTATGTATACCTGTCAGATGTCTCTGTGCCAGAGCAGGTAACATGGGCAGATGCCTTTCGACGCAGCCGATGGTTTACGCGAGGCTGGACGTTGCAAGAGCTCATAGCACCGGCTAGCGTTGAGTTTTTCTCAAAAGATGGCAAACGTTTAGGCGACAAGATATCTCTAGAACAGGAAATACACGAAATTACCAAGATACCTTCCGGCGCTTTAAGAGGACAGAGTCTTACCGAGTTCAGCATCGAGGAGCGGATGAGCTGGGTGGCTTCGCGCGCAACTTCATTAAAGGAGGACAGAGTGTATTGCCTGTTAGGAATCTTTGGTGTGTTCTTACCACTTATATATGGAGAAGGAGAAACATATGCAGCGAAGCGGCTAAGAGAGGAGATTCAGAAGCGGCAAGAAGGACGGGGAACAGAGCAGAAGAACGACAGTTACCACAACGAAGGTGAGATGGCACTGATGGCACTGATGGCATCCTTTCTTACAGCAAGACCAGAAACAATGCGCCCTTACTGTGCGATCCCCTTTCGCCGCGACCCTGACTTTATCGATTGCGGTACGCTGCTCGACGAACTGCAAAAGAAATGTTCCGCGCCAGCGTCTCGGGTCGCGCTGGTTGGTCTCGGAGGTGTGGGGTACGTTCTGTGGCAGGACTCTTTTGATCGGCACTCGCACCTTGCATCTAACAAGAGCACAGCAAATCGCAGCTCGCTATCGAGCACTGCTATCGCACCGCCGACCGCTCGCCAGAAACCTGGATATTTTGGGTGCATGCTGGCAACGCAGCGCGGCTTGAGCAAAGCTACCGCGACATCGCAAATCAGGTCCAACTTACTGGTCGAACAGACCCACAAGCGAATGTGTTTGAGCTTGTACGCGACTGGTTGCGTAACGAAAAGCACGGAAAGTGGTTACTTGTGCTCGACAACGCCGACGACACAGCTATTTTTACTTCCTTGCCAGGTCCGCGCGACCAGCAATATCTTTCTAGATACCTACCACCAAGTAAGTATGGGACTGTCGTTGTGACGAGTCGTTCAGGTCATGCAGCATCGCGTTTGGTCGAGGACATGCTTCACGTTAGGCCGATGGATGACGCCGGTGCACAGGCTCTTCTTCGGAAGAAATTGGGCTGCGAGGTCAATACAGACGGTATAGTCGAGCTAGTGGCAGCGCTAGAATGCATGCCACTTGCGCTTGTGCAGGCGGCGGCGTATATTCAGAAGCGAGGACCTCATTATTCAATACGGCAATACCTCGAGGAGTTCCGCCGAAGCGATAAGCGGAAAGCTAGCCTGCTGAACCAGGAGGCGGGATATCTGCGGAGAAATGAAGAGGCTAATAACTCGATTATCATAACATGGCAGATCTCATTCGAACACATTCGAAGCACAAACCGGTCAGCTGCGGACATTCTATCACTTATGAGCTTTTTTGATAGACAAGGCATCCCTAAAGCCTTACTCTGCAGTCAGAGTGTTGCGCAAACTACGCACGGCGGTAGATGGGTAGACGATAACGATAAAGATTACGCCTCAGAAAGCAGTATCGATGACAGGTTTATAGACGATATTCTGACCCTGACGGACTACTCGTTTGTCTCTGAGACAACTGATCCGAGGATGTTGGAGATGCACAGCTTAGTCCAGCTAGCGATGCAAAAGTGGCTCGAAGGCAGAGGCGAGGCTGTAGGTTGGAAACAGCGATTTATTAGTACTCTCTACAAGGCATTTCCGACAGGCCGGTACGAGAATTGGGAAAGGTGCCAGGAGCTTTTCCCACACGCAGTAGCAGCGTCACAGAAGCGACCACGAAACGAGGAGAGTTGCAAGGAGTGGGCTAAGTTATTGTATAATGCAGCATGGTACGCTTGGCAGAAAGGAAGTGCTAACGAGGCAGAGGCCCTAGCAACGGCGTCAATGGAAGCCAGAAGCCAGCTACTTGGAGCTGAGAGCGAAGAGACGCTTAGTAGTATGGCTATGGTAGGATTAGCGAACAAATTAGGGGGGCGGTGGAAGACAGCGGAACAGCTAGAGGTGCAAGTGATGGAGACTTGCAAAACGAAGCTTGGGGCGGACCATCCTGACACGCTGACTAGCATGAATAACCTCGCGTCAACATACTGGAACCAAGGGCGGTGGGAGGCAGCAGAACAGCTAGGGGTGCAAGTGATGGAGACTCGCAAGACAAAGCTTGGGGCGGACCATCCTGACACGCTGACTAGCATGAATAACCTCGCGTCAACATACCAGAACCAAGGCGGTGGGAGGCAGCAGAACAGCTAGGGGTGCAAGTGATGGAGACTTGCAAAACGAAGCTTGGGGTAGATCATCCTAACACGCTGACTAGCATGATCAACCTCGCGTTAACATACTGGAACCAAGGGCGGTGGGAGGCAGCAGAGCAGCTAGGGGTGCAAGTGATGGAGACTTGCAAAACGAAGCTTGGGGCAGACCATCCTGACACGCTGACTAGCATGAATAACCTCGCGATCACACGGAAAAGGCAAGGACGCAATGCAGAGGCTATAGCTCTCATGGGGCAATGTGTGCAGCGACGTAGCAGTAAATTAGGTATTGCGCATCCTTATACAGTCTCTTCAATGGCGATGCTAGCTGATTGGGAGACACAGCAAGCTACGTCAGATAAATCTTAGTTACAGAACTTTAGTTCAATGCGAATCGCCTGCTTGCTGATAACAGTCACCATGTCACCTAACATCAAGGTGGTATCAACTATAGTGAAGCGCTCAAGTTACAACTTATACCTCTAGCAATAGCGGGGTTGGTTATTTGCAGACTCGACATTACACGAGTAGCTTCGACTTCACGCCGAATTAGCACAAGGCCAACGTTTGATCACTGCCACACGTACGTGCATTGAGAAGAAGAAGAAGCCACCGTAGCCCAGAGCCCGAGCTCGTCATGCTAAGAACAAACCTAACATCAGCCAACCAGAGGAGAGCTCTTGGCAAATTCCACTCAGTCAGGTTATGGACCACCGTACAAGGGGGCCACAGGCCTAGAAGCCGTTGTACCTCGCTCGGAAGCTGCTCTAACACTGCCTATCTACCGCCAGCGAGGCATTGGAATAAGCGCATCAAGCATCTGTCTAATCCGAAGCCGGTCGACGCAAGGCTGTCGACAGCCGAACATGGTATTACTAGTCGTGTAGGAGAGGTTCTTTAGGCAGACATGAAGCGCTGGCTCGGCCTCTGCGGAACAGCCCTTATCCTGAGATTTTGTCCAGCTCTCGTCCGCTATTAATGTTGTTGCAAGGAGAAATGGTAGCGGTGCTCTGCCGCGCGGGGATGGACGTTACTCTCCTTATATTATTACTAGCTATCTGCAATGTATGTGACTGGGGGCATTGAAATGCTGCTAGCTTACCTGTAGTTTTCTAGCCCATGCTTGGAAAACGTTTGGCTGGGGACAGAGGGCCGAATAATAAATATGGGGATGGGGAGCCCAAATGATGTGCAGTAATTTCAAGCCTGACGTTTATCTGGAACGACTACAGGCAAGAAATTCATAAGGACAATCATGAGTCTCAAAGCACGTACTCCAAAACAGGGTTGACATACATAACATAACACACCAGTCAACACACATGCAAAAACATCCCCTACTCTCCCACTAACTACCACCTTTCAAGCATCATCCCCTCGAAACTTCAAACCACTCCTCAACCTCCCCCCCTCCACCTTATCAACCCCAGCCAAAACCCCCTTCCTCTGCCCCTTCACCCTCCGTTCATACTTCTCAGGACTCACCCTCTCTGCGCTCGGCCTCTTCTTCGCTCCTTGCTTCCCCGCGGCGCGCGCCTTCTTCCCCTTCGCCGGCGAAATCTTGCGGTGCGACCGCGCAACAGGCGTGGGTGGGTAATTCGGGTCCTCGCTATCCTCGTCAAGCGTGACGGGCAGGTCGAGGGGTTCAACCGTCTTCTGGCGCTTGGCGTCGCGGAGGGACTTTTTGAGGTCGCTGGTGGGCGGCGAGTACGGGCGGGATCCGAGGCTGCGTCTGCGTTTGCCGAGGACGGAGGGGAGAGAGGTGGATGGGGACGAGTGTTTGCGTGGGCGGCCGGGGCTGCGTTTGGTGGTTGCGCGTGGAGTGGTTGGCTTTGGGGTTGGGAGTGTGGCTTTGCTTGTTGGTGTGGCCTTCTGGCTTGTAGCGAGTACCTCGACACTTTCAATTCTTTGAACGAACCGTCGGTTATTCTTACTGAAAGATGCAGCCTCTTTATGTTTCAGCGCAGGTTCCACAAGTGGCTCAACGTTTGAAGTTGTAGGAGTGCTTTTCGCAGCCGACTTTGCGGGAGAAGGTCTGGGCTTTGCGCTGCTATGTGTAGTTTTTGAAGTTTTGGACCTTGACACAACTGATTCGGTGCCTATTTCCTTTGTAATGGACCGCTGAACTCCATCATTAATGCGTCTGAACGCTGCGGACAGTCGATTCCCAGTGTTTAGCGTACACAACTTCGTCGCTGAATCTTTGGGAGACTTTGATTTATACCATCGTTCATTGGCGATTGCGGGTGTGAACGGTCTGTCTTCGGTTGGGTCTGATGTTGGGCCGAATTCTGGGCATGGCGTTTCATCGCGAATAATGTTTTTGCTTGAGCGTTGAGCTTTGGAGGGTGTTGAATTCAGTGCGCGGCGAAGCTCGCTAGGAGACACACTTTTATAAGTCTTTGTAAGTTTACGATCGCTTGAGGTGTGCGCTTTGGAAGGAGAGCTATTCAAAGCATGGCGAATATCATTAGGGGATACGCTAACGGGCCTGATTACATTGGGAGGCACTATGTTCTGTTAGCATTGCCCATATTAAAGTCATGAGAGGCATTTTTACCTTGATTGCCTACTTCGAATCTCTCTAAGAAGACACGGGGGACGTAGTTTTTCTCCTTACGCTCAAGTGCATCGGCTTGGTTGTAATCATCCACAACTTTCTTGAGTTGAGTTGCAGTTCCGTATTTGCCCATCTCAGTTTGAAACTTCAGTCGCACAGATGGGAGTTTAAAACGCGAACCAGATTCATAGCGAGGTAGGCTCAGATACGGCTGAAGTTCCTCATGGTCAACCGAAACGGCTGTTTCCCTGGCATCACTCCGGCGAGAAGGAGAGAGATCGAATTTCATCTTGAGGCTCTCCCAGTGTGCCATCAAGTGTGTTTCTGGGACGGGAAGATATGTTGGAGCCTGTTCATACCAGATCTCCTCATCGTTATGTTCTCCGCCGTACGTGAATTTACGCTTTGGTAGCTTCCTGTTATTGTATTTTGGCATTCCCCAATCAGACTCATCTGAGCTTGTAGTCGGAGAAGACTCTGACATTGGGGTAGGAGTAGGCGGTGGAGATGGAGATGGAGAGGCGGCTCGATTGAGTACCAGCTTCTTAGTCGGCTTGCCGTAATCAAATGGGTCGCCATTTTTTTTTAGTAGCGAGGAGATATCTTCAGCGGCATCTTCATAATCACGCTGAACTTCCAAGATCATATCTCGAAGTTGTCGGTACAGCTTTGGGTCGAACGCGTGCCCTTGCCGGGGAAGTTGCTCGACAAGAACTTCATTGATGAGGTTGATATGGCTGATGAAGGTTACGGGGCTATCGTCAACCCCCTCTTTGCATAGGTATCTTATCGCCCGTTCCAGGCGACGGTTGTTGAACTCTTCTTGGGTAGTGTCTCCCACATTGACTGGGTGCATATTGGCGTCATCATCAGAAGGCTCGTGAAGTTCGGGGATGGGCTCGAGTGGCGAGCGATTAAAGGGAAATGGCATCTTATCACTCTGCGAATAGCGAGTTTGCTGTATATCTGTAGATAGCAGTTAGATTCTGATGCTTGAATGGCCGTCATGCACATACCGGTGATGGTTGGAGTTCACCAGGCTATAACTAAAGATTCAGGGTTGAGACAAGTTCTTGGTAAGAAGCCATGTGATTCTTGAGTGATAAGTCACGGAAAGCTGTCTTTGTCGTGTTGCTTGACAAAGGCACAGGAGGCCAACGGTTGTCGTGGGATTCCGCCATCAAACATCCCTTTCTATTTGTTTGTCTGCTGTTTATGCATCGAAATTCTTTGTGTGCGTTGAAAAGAGGTAAACGAGCTCAACGATGCATTGTGCTTGTGAATAATTGGCAAGGTTTTGATGTCGTGTCGATGTTGTGTGCAGGCCTCGTGCAAGGAGAGGGGCGCTGCGCAACGGGTATGGGTCTGGAATTGGCCACAACAGATTGACAGTTGAAGGAATAGATAATATTACGAGAGTATACGAAGGTGGAATTGAACCGAGAAACGAGCATAGCATGCAGGTCTCATCGAGCAACGCAGCATGACTGGCAAAGTCTTACCTTCGGATATGCTTCTTGGGACGTGCCAATGAATAGACTGAAGCGTATTACATAGTAGATGAAGGTGACGGGTATTTAGTCCAGGCAATGACTGAGGACCTGATCTGCGTACAGGGGTCATGGCAGGAGGATAGGCGAGTGCACATGTCTCTGGGCAAGGCTTGCGTGGAGCCGAGAGGCTGCAAGCAAGACAAGGCAGCCCAGCATTTGGCGATGAGGGGTAGTGTTGAAAGAAGCAAGGCGGTAGTGGAGGATGCTGGGGTTGGTATTAGATGCGTGCACGCTCCAGCCTGCACAGCGCAATGCCTCGGCTCGTGACTTTGCTTGTGTTCGATGCGACAACTCACAGGCAGACCACAATCGGGCCACGCCTGAGGATCCCGTTTAACTAAGCACTGGAGCCGCTCCTCCTCATTTCCGTGATACCCTTTGCATCTAGACAAACTGTATTTTTCTGTATTGTTGCTCAGCGAAAGCAGATTGATTCCACGTGCAGCGCGACTGATTGGCTCACAAGCTCGCGATGATGCCCCGTCAGTTCCACAACACAGCCCCTACCGCCACATCTCAGCTTACTGACACGCCTCACCACAATAGCCCTTCCGCTTGTCCTCCCTGCTGCCGCCGCCGGCCTTGCATATATCAATGCGCGCCATGGAATCGTGCTCGACTTCCCCCTCATCGCTGGCTTCGCGCGCGCATCCGTCAGCGGCGCGCTCAGGGAGCGCAGCGACACATTGAATCTGTTCTACGTGCTCGAAGCCAACGCCAAGTCCAGTCGCGCAAGCCACCCGTGGATCATATTCCAAGGCCAGAAATGGACGTATGCGCAAGCATATGACACCGTCCTCAGATATGGCGCCTGGCTCAAGACCAAGGGCGTCCACAAGGACGAGATTGTCGCAATGGACTTTGCGAACTCGGAGGTGTTTATCTGGGTCTGGTTTGGCCTGTGGAGCATTGGCGCCAGGCCGGCTTTTATCAACTACAACCTGACAGGGAAGCCGCTGGCCCATACCATCAAGACAAGCACCGCGAGACTGGTGCTTGTGGATGAGAAGGGAAAAGACAAATTCACCGAGGAAGCGCTGGGAGAGCATGGCTTCGTCTCCAAAGGCGAGCACAAGCTTGCATACGATGTGGACGCGAGCCAAGTCCCTCGCTCACTGAGAACACAAACCACGGCATCGCAGGCCCTCGAACCAGGCTCTGTCGAGGCCAAGATCCAGCGCGAAATCGATATAGTATGCTTGGACAAGACGCTCGAAGCGCAAATCCTCAACTTCCCACCAACGCGCCAGCCCGATGGCGAACGAGGAGATCAAAAACGCAGTTCTATGGCCATGCTCATCTACACGAGCGGCACCACCGGTCTCCCTAAACCCGCCGTCATGTCTTGGGGCAAAGCTGGTCTCGGCTCAAGATTCGCAGGATCATGGCTGGGTCTACAAAACGACGTGGTGTACACATCCATGCCACTCTACCACTCCTCGGCCAGTGTCCTAGGAGTATGCGCCGTCCTCAACACAGGCAGCACAATCTGCCTCTCTGCCAAATTCTCCCAC
This sequence comes from Ophiosphaerella korrae, assembly GCA_028456385.1. Lineage (NCBI taxonomy): Eukaryota > Fungi > Ascomycota > Dothideomycetes > Pleosporales > Phaeosphaeriaceae > Ophiosphaerella > Ophiosphaerella korrae. The sequence goes on along the minus strand of JALNQF010000359.1, from coordinate 27,520 downwards.
AAAACCTTCTGGCCCGAGGTATGCTCCAGCAACGCTACCATTGTCCACTACGTCGGCGAGACCTGTCGCTACCTCCTCTCCGCCCCGCCCTCCCCCCTCGACAAAGCGCACAAGCTCCGCGGCGCCTTCGGAAACGGCCTCCGCCCAGATGTCTGGGAGCCGTTCAAAGAACGCTTCAACATCCCTGCCATCTTCGAATTCTACGCCGCCACTGAAGCACCGAGCGGCATGTGGAACCACTCCGTCAACACCTTTTCCTCCGGCGCAATCGGTCGCAACGGAACACTCGCATCGCTCGCCTTCTCCATGGGCCTCGCCCTCATCCGCGCCGACGTCGACGGCACGCCGCTCCGCGACCCCCGTTCCCACCTCTGCCAAATCGCCGACTGGAACGAGCCCGGCGAGCTCCTCTACAAGCTCGACCCCGCCGACATCACGGGCAAGTTCCAGGGCTACTTCGGCAACGCCGGCGCCACCAACAGCAAGATCATCCGCGACGTCAAGAAGAAGGGCGACGCGTGGTATCGCTCCGGCGACCTCATGCGCTGGGACAAGGAGGGCCGCTGGTGGTTCGTCGATCGCATCGGCGACACATTCCGCTGGAAAGCCGAGAACGTGTCGACAGCCGAGGTCGCCGAAGCCCTGGGCAAGCACGCGGCCGTCGTCGAGGCCAACGTGTACGGCGTCGAGGTCCCGCGGCACGATGGGCGCGCGGGCTGTGCGGCCGTGGTGCTGTCGGCCAAGACAGAGGACACGCTGAGGAGTTTGGCGGCGCACGTGCAGAAGGAGTTGCCTGGGTTTGCGCGGCCGATTTGGCTGCGGATTACCCGGGGAATACAGACTACGGACACAAATAAGCAGCAGAAGCATTCATTGCAGCAGGATGGGATTGACCCGGCGGCTGTGCAGGCCGGTGGGGATGAGCTGTATTGGCTGAAGGATGGGATGTACGTGCGGTTTACGGAGAGGGATCTGGAGGGGATTCAAGGGGGTGGGGTAAAGCTGTAAATACAAGTCCAGATACCATGTATATTATTTGATATAGGTTAGTGCGCGATGAATTCATCATGTTGGTGTCTTGCCTTTTCTCGTCGTCTTCCGCGGTCTTTTCTGTTTGGGCTCTTCGTAGGCATCCGAGTCTTCGTCGTCGGGGGTGGCGTCCAAGCCGTCACCAGCAGACACCGACGCAACAGACCTTGCGCCTTTCCTCTTCTTGCGCTTGCCTCCCCGATCCACCGGCGCACCTCCTCCTCCTCCTCCTCCTCCTCCTCCTCCTCCTCCTCCTCCTCCTCCTCCTCCTTCGTCAAGACCGCTTTCATTTCCATCCCCTTCAACCACACCGCCCCTCGCCCCCTCCCTTTCCGCCAACCTCGACAACGCAGCACCCAACCTCTTGCCCGTCGCACCCCTCCCCTTGTTCTTCCCAGACGACCCATCCCCGCCCCTCACCCTCGGCGCAAAAGCCCCAGCACCCACGCTCCCATCGAAAAAACGCGTGATATTCGCCTGTGTGCCCTCCTTCTCCCTGCGATTCATGTCTCGGATAACAGGCACAAGCACCTCATCCGTGCGCTCCCAACTCCAGCCAATCTGGCTGCTCAAGTACGTTCTGAGCGCCGCTAGGTCCGGAACACCCCACTGGAAGGGCTCGGGGTCGGAATCAACTTCGGGGTTGAGATAGGCGTCTGCGACGCGCGGGTCGGGAAAACCAGGCGATAAGAAGAGCTTCGTGACTTGCGTTCGGCGAAAGCGTCTACGGAACGCGCTTGACTTGTCTGCGTCTTTGGGGATGGTGTTGTTTTGCACACCTGTCCACCACTCTTTGAAGTCCTGGAGCTCTGGAAACTCGGCGAGCAGTTCGAGGGCTGTAACGGGGCCAATGCCTGGTATGCCAGTTGTATAATCTGAGCCGAGCAGCTGGGCGATTGCGATGAGTTTGTCGCGGGTTAGGCTGAATTCGCTGACGAGGTCGGTGGCTAGATAGCATTCGACGAACTTGGCGGCGTTGAACATGTTCTTGTAGACACGGGTGCCACCAAAGAGAAAGGTGTCTGAGTCGTCGGTTACAATGCCGTCAACAAGGCCCAAGTGGACGAGTTCTGCGCACTGTGCTTCGGCTTCCATAGGCGCAGTAATATATGGGAGACCAAATAAGGTCAAGAGGTGCTGACACTCGGTGATCATAGTCTGTGTGACTTCGTCTGCGTCGCGACGGTCCTTCTTTTGTTGTGCACGGAGGGATTTGAGTTCTTCATCAAAATCGACGCGCGTAGAGGTGTTGTTGGTAATTTCTTTGGCGAACCGCTCGTGCTCTTCGGCCTCAGCAGCGAGAGAGGCGAAGAGCTCGGCATCTTCAGGGTCAGAGTACTGATCTGACTCATTTCCAGGAAGACCAAGGGGTATAGCATCGTCAGCTACACCACTGTGCGGCACGATAGGTATCTCTAGGTCATCTGGGCCTTGCAGCTCGGCTGGAGAAGGGGAGCGGCGGGGCCGGTTTGGTCGTGATGATAATTCAGTGCGTATAGGTACCTCTTCAAAGTCAGGGGAGGGTGATTTTGGAGGATTTGGATTTGTCTCTGATCTAGCAAGAGGAAAATCTTCAAATTCTGTCGATGACGACTTACGTATTTCCGGTGGAGCTGCATTTGCCATCATCGGCACATCCTCAAACTCTTCAGATGGTGTCCTTCGAGGGAGATTGGGTTTATTTTCGACTTCCTTGGTCGTTTTGTCTAATACGTTAGTAGGTCCTTCATTTTCAGGATCGCTCTCAGACCAGTCAACCGGGTCATCGTCCGAATCTCCAGCAAACGGCGTCTTTTTGATCGATTTTGAGTCCTGATGTGGAGAAAGTGGTTTCGGCGGTTCAGTCCGTACTTTATCAGCGAGATCACCCATCCTCAGCCCTGCCCCTAGAATTGTTACATCGTCCATTGGGATATCCTCATCGGTTAAGTCGAGCTCAATCACTTCTTTACTAATACTTTGACTAGGTGGCGCATCGAGATTGATGACTTCGTCGTTATTCCTACGCAGACGAGGCAATTCTTGGAACTGAAATCGCTCCACTTCCTCCTTCTTCGCTTCCTCCCATTGCGTTAGTTCCTCTTGTCTCTGAGAAACTAGATCCGCATCAAGATCACGGTTACCACTAAACCATGGTGGCAATGGCGCAACATCCTTGTCCTGGCCAAAAGACTTCTCAAACCCACCGGCAGTATCTGCCTCAATTTTCTCCATCTTTTTCTTGCCCAGGATAGAACTACCGAGGCTAAGCTTCTCAAATGGGAGCGGCCCATCAAAACCAGGCGCGTTTGTAGATTTTTCTGTTGGTATAGGAGATTTCGTTATAGGCTTTGCTGGTGTTTGTCGTACCTTTGCGGGTCGTTTTGATTTGCGAGACTCGGCTAGGGCTGCTTGCAAGTCCATATCGTCCTCTTCACTATCAGTGCCTTCGAAGGGACCTTTCGTAGCTAATTTGCTGCTACGCTGATTGGCCAACCGCGCGATAGCTAAACCCCGACCTCTAACACCTACGAATGGATTGGCATCCGGGGCACGCTTCTGCTGGAACACCTCACGAACCGGATCATCGTCTGAGATTTCAACCGTGTCCTCACTATTCTGTTGCATGGACAAAGCAATTGCTTGCTGAAGCTGCTCGTCCTCAACGTCGTCCCCAGGATCATCGAACAAATCATCATCATTAACAGCAGGTACATCATCCCACTGTTCCTCATCCTGATCATCAGCCAAGAAGAGCGAGTCCGGATCTTGGTTCACGGGTACAGCCCCACGCGACCTAGATTGTACTGGCCTTTCTTTCCTTGAATTGTACAATTTCCTACGTCGCTTTGCCAATTCATTCGAAATGAATTCCCTACCCTCTTTGTCCTGTACACTCAGTCCAGGCTTCGGCTTCGGTAGTCGATTCAAGCCCTCGATCGGCACATCCTCAAAGTCTTCGTCATCTTCCCATTCTTCGTCTTCTTCAGCGGGCGGTAATGGGAGATCGACGTCTATTGGCTTATGTGCCTTGCCTTCATCCCTATTTGTCACGACACCAAGCGCCCAACCACCCTCAACACCATCATTTTTCACAAGAACGTATTCTCTTCCCCTCTCGCCTGCAACGCGATTGGTGCCGCCCACGCCCACCATATTATCATTCATGCCGTTCAGGTTCATCAGGCGCTGCGTAAGCTCATTCCGCTCCCGCACCCGCTCAATCTGGAATTTCGAAAAGGCCATTCTGTCAGGAAACATTGTATCTAGTTGCTCTTTTGAGTATCCCATCCTCAGCCGGCTTCGCAACCGAGCTGCATTCAAAATGTTATATCGGTCGGCCGCGGGTAGACTCTGGAAAAAGTAGCCATCAAAGTCAATCTTGGAAAAGTCGTACACATTGATATCTTCACCTCTATCAAAGTGCCGTGCATACTCTTCCAATTCTTCAAGTGACATGACTCTAGGATCGTCGGCACCACCCATTTCATTCATGGATTTGCCCAGTTCTGGCAGATGATACTGATCCATCTTTTTGAATTTTCTGTTTTGTGCTCGCTCCTCGTGCGACTGCAGTATCTCTTCAGCATACACTAGATTCTCAGGGATGTCTTCCTGGTCATCCTGAAGACGTGGGTGCCGTGCAGACTCCCTCCGCTTCTTCTCTTCCTCTTCTGCAGCTCTTTGCATTTGAATGGCAAGTAGCTTGCCTGCTGTTCTGATGGCATCCTCTCGCCTGCCCTCGCGGCGCGACTTGCGGCTGTTGATAGTCTGCCTCTTGAGCGCTGGTGCGCCTCCATCAAATACAAATACAGGTTTGATGCCGATGAAGAGGAGCTTACATACTCTGCGGAAAAACCCAACAATATGGCTGTTGCGCAGCGCATTGCCTTCCTTGTCGCGTACGGCTTTGAGGAATTGGTAAATCCAGATAGAGGCATCCACGGCGAGGCGCTTTTTGTTCAGCGTTTCAATCTTGATGGGCCGCGCGCAGGGCTGCAGGACAGTCCAGAGACCGGTAACACCCATGGCTGCGGTCCGTGGGCCTGGCCTATCAGTCCTCAGCGAGGAAAGACGTGTGGGTGAGGTTTTTCTTTTCAGTCAGAAATATGATGGTTGCCTTGTGACTGCGCGTCAAAGCGTGCCATTGATGACGTACATGCCAAGCTTCGCTGCGCGATTCCACGGCGCTGCGAGGAGTGTTCCCATCCTCGAAACTAAAGAACATTGTACTCTCCACATATAACTTCAAGTCCTTCTAACAGAATGCTACTGAAAAACAAAGACGCTTTTCGCATTATAATATGGATTAACTGATATTACTCACGCGTCTGCCCTATACCCAACGCCCACCTGACGGCGGAGGTGGTACGTGCGTTGTTACCGCCAAGCGCGCAGGTGGTCTTTACCGCAAAGCTAAGTCCTGAAGATTTTGCCACCGCCTAGGAGGCGTGGGGCCAAAAGCCATCCCAAATCCAGTTGGTAATCCAACAGACCACTAAGTGATAAAGGATGCAGGATGTAGAACGCTGCACGGATAGGTGTGCATTGGTGTTGGGACAAGTCGGCCCCCAGTGCCATTACGTACGTCAAAGACATCAGGCTTGCTGCGCGCTGGTAGCCAAGTTGTGCCTTGCTTGGCCTAGATAATGCTCTGTTCGTTCAGTGTCTCGTATCGATTGGGTGTGCGCCACAATTTTCTTTTCGATTTTGCTCATCTCGTCTCGGTTATGCGAAATGAGCCTTTGCACCCGGCAGCAAACATTTTCTAGTCCGAGTTGCAGTAACATGCGGTAACTGGCATGAAATTAGTCTTACAAGAAAAGCTGTATCCCAATGCGTGGACTTACAACATTAGTTTATGGCGCAAACACCTGCGGCTATGAGCTTTTAGCCGCGCCTGCTACCAGTATTTCGTACACCAAGGCACGAACCTGCTAGAGGCTTAGAGAGGCTTAGAGAGGCGCAAAGATCTATACAACTCTATGTGTGAAGCGTTATTCAGCTTCTTTATTGAATAGCTGAGAGGCGTTCTTGCACGGATCCTCCGGCCCCTCTTTGACCGCCCCTTGTCGTCAGCGCAACCCGGATTTGTACGGGCTCCACGGGGCGTATTCCTACACTTGCCTCATTGCAGCAGCCAAGAGAAGCGAAATCTCATCGTGCTCACGACAACGCATCCAAGCTTCTTACTATTTCCAATTTTACACTCACTCATCGCCAGCCACGGCAGGGCTAAGAGTGACTATGCCAACTGAGGGAAAGTATAACCACCGTTGGATTACATGAGGCTCTGCCTTACGCTACAATACCGGCTCCGTTGTTATCATTACGGACACGGGCAGCAAGGCCTCTTCCGTGCGTCATGCTGGTTGACATCCCGAGTGGGTCTCTCAAGTAGTAACCGTGCCGCTTCTTTGTCAAGTGCTCTGCTTTCACTTTCGTTTCGGTCTCGTTTCGCTTCCTTTTCTTTGTCATTTTGGTTCAGGATATTTGTACTTGGCTCACAAACCTTCACGAGTTTTATTAGGAAGCATCGCCTCTAGCTTGCAAGAAGGATAGCCATGTCGACGGATTTTGGTTTTACGTGCCCGGCAGGCGGAAAATGGGTAGGTGAAATCGACCCACGATCTCTATACTAATATGCTAACACCCAAAAGTATGCCTGCGGCACAGGCTCACGATTCGTCGGCTGTTGTACTTCTGATCCTTGTACAAATGGCTGTGTCCAAGGCAACATCAAGCCAGGAGGTTACAATGCTACAATGCATGGAAAATTTCCTGATGCATCATGTGGGAGTGCAAGCGATTTCTACTCCTGTGGCTTCGGAGGGACATTCTGGGGGTATGTCATGATTATTACAACATTTCCGGACAAATCTGATTCATATTCTCAAATAGGTGCTGTAAGACAAATGCTTGCAAAGCTGTCCCAGGGCCTGCCTGTAAGGATGGTGACCTTGTTCCAGCTTTCATGGAGCGACCCGAGCAGTTCAACGCGTACGCGCCATCATCAACACCAAAGTCAAGCAGTAGCTCTAGCAATGGCGCAGTAATTGGAGGGGCGGTTGCAGGCGTCGTCGCTGTCGCCATCATAATCGGAGTCTTGATTTTCTTCTTCTGTCGCAGAAGGAAACGGAACCAACAAAGAAGCAATCCTGAGGCTGGTGCAACTGCTTCAACTCCAATGATAAAACAGAGACCCGATGACCAGTTCTCGGCACAATATGGTGGTCAATCACGTAAGTCTTCCTACACATTCTCATGCAGGGTTTGGCTAACATTTATGAAGCACCGCCTACATACTCTTCACCAAACCCAAATGTTTATCAACCCATGCCTCCATCAAAAGACTATCCGTACAATCAACAGTATCAGCAATACGACCACCATTCAACCGAACCCCAAGAACTACCAGGTGATTTTGCATCGCCTATGGAACACAGGTATTCAGAACTTCCAGCCGGTGCATCGAGCAGCAGAGCCCAAAGAATTTCAGAGTTGCCAGTTGGAGCGAGCCAAGCAACAGCTGAGCTTGAATCACCAAATGTCTCGCCAAGACCACTACAGGCAGAATTTTCTACAGATATGGCGAAGCAAGGGAACCAAGTATCTGGTGCGGCGTCAGAGAAAACCCCGGGTGATAAAAAATAGGCTGTGTAAGACATCGACAGGCCAGTACAAAATTGTAGTGTAATGCTAATTGTATATACTCATCTTCGGTTAGTCAAGCTCGAAATTATGTAATCACCAGTTCTCTACCAGTTCAAAAGAATTACTCGAAAATGATGACGTATCTTCTCTGTGGCGATGCACAGCCCAACTCTGGTGGTCTCACACTAGCAATCCCAAAATAAACCTCGAACCGCAGTGTAGAACTCAGCCACCAAGGCAGTGATCATCTAACTAAATCCGGTAAATGTTCCAACCTCACCACTTAGAGCTGTCCATGTACTCTTACACGGCTAAAAAAATGGGACGGGTCGCTGGATTGAAACATCGCCATTCACTGTAAATACCGTCAGCCTGCTTTCTAGTGCGGGGTAGTATTTGGATATTTCAGCCCCATGGCGCACATGGTAAATGCTGGTTGGTAGCAACTGCAGCACTGGCTTTGGCCACGCGTAGGCCCCTTATTGATTTGAAGATAGGCGAAAAAAGGAAGCAACCAAACTCGAACAGCTATACGTTATCGGCATGAGCTCCGCCCGCTCGATGTGTGACTAGCCTCCACACTAGAGATGGCTTAATATATTGATCACTTCCCAATGATTTCGAGGCCGACTTTTGAGCGTTTTTGAAAATAAAATCTAATGTTTAATTCTTGACCCGATCATATTCACGAGACAACTCCAATTACCATACAATGACGTCCCAAGCACTTCCCTTCTTTGGACCAACGTGTCCCACCGGCTCGAAATGGTATGCTTGCAACACTGGCCAGTAAGTTTTTCTTCGCTGTAGCACACAGCATCAAACGGCTTGCCTAACATACAATCCCTCTTAGAAACTTTGTCGGCTGTTGCTCCGAAAATCCATGCGCAAGCACATGCGCAACAGGCAATTTGTATCCAGCCGGCTTCGACCCAGCGTACCATGGAAACTTCAGTGATGCATCATGTGGAAGCCTTTCGCTTTTTTACACCTGTACGGCTGGTGATACATTCATGGGATGCTGCAAGTCAAATCCGTGCAGTACGGGTGTCTGCTCAAGAACAGATCTCGCGCCTGCCTATTTAGATACACCCCAGTTAAGGGAACAGTATGGTGCAGTTACTTCGACTAGTAGCGCGCGTTCGACAAGTACGAATGTCAGATCAGCATCAGCATCAGCATCAGTATCAGCAACGACTTCTACTACGCCAACGACAACACAAAGCCTGGCCGCAGCGGCGGCACAGCCAAAAGACGGGTCAAACGTAGCCGCGATTGCAGGAGGTGTGGCGGGAGGGGTTGTTGTATTGGCAGTCATAGTTGGATTACTTATATACTACGTCTGTCATGCAAAGAAGTCTCGACAAGGTCACGAAGAAACTATTGCTCGTCGACAATCGGATCTTCCCGCCATGATGGCTGAGCAAGGCAAGAGTGCAGGAGCATATCCGCCCGATAGTAAGTGCCAACAGGCTTGCAATAGGATTACTCTAATAAGACTAGTAGCACCGCCAGGTTATTCATCGCCCAGACCAAATGATTACTACGGGCCGAACACAGGCCAACAGCATTATCAACAGAATCAACCCCAATACGCTCCCAATCCTCAAGAGCTATCTGTCGAACCTCGCTCTCCAGCGATCTTTGCCATGAAGCCTATGGTGGGTCACCAGCGCAACATGTCTGAGTTGTCCGGCGACACGGCTCTAAGATCAGAGCTTGAGACCCCTCTGGGTTCACCACACAAGCAGTCGCACTTTTCAACTCCCATGCTATCACCACAAACCGAAACACAAGCGGATTGGCAAAATTCATCCAGCATACAGCCCACGTCAGATTGGGCGGCGCATCAGAGGTTGCATACGCAGACAGAAACGGATTACTCGAGAGGACCGGCGCAAGGTCTTGGACTCCATGGATCAATGGGAAATGTACCAAACCATCGGCCGGATGTCAGCGAAAGTGGCTATCCTCGTGCCACCTAGTGGAAGTGATGTAGCTTTGAACGTCGAGTCAATTTTTTCTGCACCAGATTGGTATGTCGTAGCCAGTGTCTTGCCGACCCCGTTCATTCTTCATACGTTGGCGAATGTTGCATCTGTGTCATGGTGCTCGTGAACTTGTAAAGCTGGGGCTTTTTCGATGCTCTTGAACATAAACCTATTAACCCATTTCTCTCACGTGTCCTTCTCCTTCCATCTCAGCCCATTTCGTTTCGTCAGCGGGTAACTCATAAATCGCTATGGGCGTGTCCGCGGCCTCCACCGGCTTTTGCTGCTCTGCACATGCAGATAATTCCAGTGTTGGATTTGTGTCCCCTGTCATTTCATGCTTCATTCCCGTTCCATCCTGTACTTCGTGTCTCTTGCCGTCACCATTCATCTCATGCACCATCGTGTTTCGAGCATCTGTGTCTTCGAGTTCTTTGAGATCCTTCTTCTTTGGTTTCTTTCTTCGGAGATACAAAAATATGGCTGCTGAAACAAGTGCTATCAAAGCTACTATACCCACTGCGATACCGGCAATTACTCCTGCGCCTAGGCTATCTTTCGGAGGGCTGGTATCTCCTTGCTGGTTCGAAAATCCTGGTGGTAATATTGCGACGACATTTTCTTTTGTAGAGGAAGACGGATATAAAGCTTGGGACAGATTAAAACGCTGGCGCTCGTAATCGGCCGACAGATAAGCGCTTTGCAGGAAAGTGCGACCAAGGATGTATTGGGTGTCGTTCGACGCGCGCCGAATCGGAAACCGCATCATTGCATTTGCTGTTACAGGGTCCAAATCCGCCTTTCGGGCAGCTAGGTAAAAATTCCAATATGGCAGCTTAATGTTGATCGAAGGCCCTGATGCATCCGGACCCACCTGAAAGGTAACAACAGGATTGCTGTTCAAGTTCAGCTGGTGCATCGTGTTGTTGATGTAGTAGTCTTTTGAAGTTTCATTGAATGTCAGACGAAATATTTTCGAAAATTGGTTACAGGCATCGACTGGGAGCCATATATCGGGAATAAGCGTGCTGATGTATGAGATGATAGGTTTACTCAATAAAGTGTCGCTCGTGCTGTTTACTGAAATCCGTTGGATGGCAACCTGGAGGTCTAACGATATGTCTGCCCCGAATGGAAACGTGAGATTATTTGGCTCAAAGCGAGTGCTGTCGAACCCTCCAAGCACCAAACTACCAAAGACTTTCGGGGCCAAATTATATGCGCCGGCTGTATATGACCACGATAGGCTTGGAATAGGCGTGGGCGTGTTACGAAGATTCTGTAGTAGGCTAGGTATGGGATTGTTGTAGTTCGTAAAGTTGACCGGTCTGGGGTTAAGTGCTAAACTGCCGAGCTCGAATAAGGGCGAGATAACGCCTGCAACGCTCTGATTGGTGAGAGTAGGCAACCCATCACCAGCCCAGCCCAGAGTCAAATCGTCGAAACCGAAGAGCCCCGTTGCAGCTAAACCAACACGCTTTTCCAAATACGTATTGATGCCATATTGTCCGAACTCTTTCCATGTCCTAGAATCATTTCTTTGGTAGATACTACCACGCTCATCTGAGCAGGTCTTTCTGGCTTCAGCAGCGACGCTGTCGCACGCTTCGTTGAGAACGAGTAATGATGAAGATTGGCTAGACGCTGGCAGTGCTCGGATCTGTTGTGCCGTGGAACCGCCTACTTCGATACGGAATGTAGACCATGGCCCGTCGCTACCATCCCTTCGACAAATCAGTATCTAAATTTCCAAAGGATATGGTGGCTATAATACCAAAATTGACTTGGCGGAATGTTCAAGGGCTTCCCCGGGCTTGTATTGTTCGTTGCAGCTGAAACAAGCAGGCACAGACTCAGACTGAGGGCCAGCTGTTGCCATAGTTTTGCCATGGCTCAGAAGACGGACGGCGGTGGTTCAGTCGCGTCCATTACCCCGTCACGTTTGACAAGACACGATGGGAATGGAACAGAGGCACGGAAATCGCGAAGGGACTCAAGGGGGCGGGAGGGTGAGGTCAACAGATGTGCTATCGGAACTGAAATAGCCGTGTATATTGGCATGGATGGGGCTGGGATCCACAGACTCGAAGCAATCCTTGCCTATCTACCTACCTAATTGACAGTTGTCCACTCATATTTGCGCTCTTGGACATGCATATGTCGAATTTGGCACGCGTGAAATATGCGAAGTCCGTTACATCTCAGTCCAGCCTCGTCTCCTGCCATCGCTCGTGATTGCGCAGTGGGAGCGGCAGGATTCCTCGTTACCCGAGTCGTGGAACCCAAGCTTTCTCCTTCCCAGAAGAGAAGGTGCATTTACCCGCAGATTTTTAGGACTTTTTTATGCTCAAAAATGCGGAAGGCGGCAGCGGGAAACATATTCGGTAGCTTTGGAGAATTGACCATGCTGCTAAGGTGAAGATTAAATGCTGGTGGAGGGTACACAGCGGACCAGCGCGAGCGCTGCGCGTGGACACTGGAGCGAACAAGATTAGTTAACGTCTTGGCAACGGGGGGGAGGGGCGTTCTCTCCAGTCTTCATGTTTTCGACCAAGCGCGCAAGCCACACGATGGATCCTTAGACCACCGAAATCTCAAATCTCAATAGCGTCGTGAGAATGGCCGAAATGACAACGGGGAAAGGAGGGCAGCATTTACTGCATATCTTGCTGCCCGCTGTCTTTTCTGTTCACAGCGCGTTACAAGCTCCTCAAGGCAGCAATGTTACCTCCTGAGTTGTTATCGCTCCTCTTTCTTACAGCAAGTGTCGCCGCATTCCCACGTGTGTTTTGACGTTGAAGCTTTGTTCAAGCAAATAAAACTAATTCTCCTAGAAAATGAACAGGTCGCGAATGCCACCAAAGTTGAACTCAACCCATCGCCTACACCCGTTGACCCGATTGACAACCCGACCGAACTCGACGTGAACCCAAACGACAATAACCGACCTGCCTTCCGTATTCCTGCGCTTCCCACAGCAGACGGCTGGGAAACCACTACTGGAAATGCTCTAGCAACTCTCATGCCCGATGAAAACCCCCCGCGTGTTTTGACAACGTGGACACCCACAGTCCTCAACATTCAAACGAATGCTATACCGAAGAGCACGCCAGAACTTGGGGCAAATGGAGACAATGCAATTCGGTCGGCATCGATAACTCGCAGCTATAGTGAAAGAGTCGGGAGCATGCCAGATGTACCTGCGCAGGAGACCTCAAGGAACACGCTCCTCTTGGACATCCTCTCTAGGATAGCTGAGCCGCAAGTGCAACCGCAAGCCAACTTACCCGCAACTCCCGTTGCTGGTAGCCAGACTCAAAACGCCGCGCAAGTTACTCCAGGCCCCAAGGCAGTGAGCGGCGCCAATATCAATACAGCTCAAGTTCCCCAGACAATTCTCTCAATCGGCGGCGTAATAACTGCTGGTTCCGCAACTTTGACGCTTACTCCTGGACTGTCAACGAGCTTCGGCACAGGCGATGCAGCCACGTTTATCGGTATCACTTCGAATGCCGCTGGGCAAACACTCATCACCGTGAGTTCAAGTGGAACAGCAGTCACAGCGACAGTAACAACTGCCTCGGCGATTGTGACGCTACCACGATCAGGGTTGGGGTTCGAAGCAAGCATTACTCAAGCTGCACGCCCTGGGGACTGGAAGATATCCAGCACGATTGGTGGTGTAGCTGCCCCAACATCGAGCAAAAGTGTGGCCGTAAGCATGAAGATGGGGCCATGCCGGTGGATAGGCTTCCTTCTAGGATTTCTAGGCGCAGGAGTAATATTCTAGTAAATCCTTGTCCATGGTTTTGTAGCCAGCGCCATACCGCTTAAAACGTCTTCTCTCCATAGAGCGTCAGCCTTGCCAGCGCTACACGCAACTGTAAAACGAAATAAAACGACTCAGGATGTTCCACAAATTGCTTTTTCAAGGACCTCACTCCCCCTCAGCCAGCGCGAGCCCGCGTCTCTTTCCTCCTGCTCTATTACTTCCACCAATTAGAAAAAAAATTGGACAGTGCCTTTAATTCTATCAAGAGACACATGCCATGCCGCTTCACGTTATTGGGTCTAGTAAGAACCGGCCTTCGCGGTTCTCAGTTGTAGGCACTTGGGTATGGCTGGCTTGAGGACCCTTAGACGCTAGCTTAAGAAGGGAAACAGGGTCTCAGCGGTCAAAGAAAGCGGCCTGCCCACTCACACCAGCTCCTTCAGAAACTCCTTCGCTTCCCCTGTCTCACTCCGTCACTGAAGATCAGCACTGCCACTTCTGATGTCTCGGCGAGTTGATGATGCCTATCGCTATAAGTACCCATCACTCCCCGCCTGCTTTCGCACCCTCTCTTCGACCACGACCTTACGCTCATTATATACTTGAAAGTCACCGTATGCCCCAACCAAGTCCTCCCAAATCCACATCAATCTCAGCGAAACGAGGGAAAGTCAGCGTTTCTAGGAAACCACAACTGCCACCAATATTTTGGGACAATTTGTCTAAGCTCTGGCTGACCAAGCGAGCTTTGCGGGAGCTAGATCGAAGAAACTTACAAGCTATCCGGGGCTCTTTTCTTCCGCCATATCGACAAGCCCCTCTGTCGGCTACCCGGTTCCTTCGCGATTGCAACCCAGGAACTTTGAGAGACATAAAGTTATTTGCCAGGCAAGGCGGTCCAGATTTATCAGATCTGAAGAATGTACGTGTTCCAAGACACGGACCATTTTGCGCCAGGACTGACTATGTTTTCTAATGCCCTGAGCCTACGCCTTCCTCAAAGGACATGATGACCTTCAGCCGATCGATTAGCCAAAATCGACCACAAATTTGCACACCATCTGCAAGTACTCAGCCTACTTCGAATACTTCGAAAACCAAGAGCACTGGGGTTTATGACCGTCACTTCGAACAACGCCTCACTGATAACGCTATCTACCCTAATGCGTACGAATACCCTGACGGCAGCGTCCCTGCTAAGCCAAACAACTGGGATGAAATTCAACATATGTTGATGCAAAACCGACCATCTCTTGCCTCATCCTGCTTCTCTCCTAGAGAATTTAAAAGTTTTCAAAAAGCGGATGAACATGCTTTAAAGGAAAAACAAGTGTCTGAAATGGTTATCCCCTATATTGAAGGTAGTATCAAAGATGCTAGGTGTCGCTCAGGTGGCGTTCCTTTTACCAACCTCGGCCCTCTTACGGATGGTACGCTTACCCCAGGCAATCCAGACGTCTATTACGGTGCCCGCCCTGAGCAACTCCAGCGACAGGTACGCGAGGATCTTCACCACCAAATCATTCCTTCCACCCAACACAATCTTCCAATGTTGCCAAATTTCTTCCTGGAAGTTAAAGGCCCGGATGGGACGATAGCGGTGGCCAGACGACAAGCGTATTATGATGGTGCGTTAGGAGCGAGGGCTATGCACAGCCTCCAATCGTATCAACGAGATGAGCACGTTTATGGCCAGAATGCATCTACCGTGACCTCGATCTACCATGGCGGACAACTCAAAATGTTTACTACCCATGTTGGTCCGCCAGACACACCTGGGGGCCCACCAGAGTACTATACGACTCAGCTCAACACTTGGGGGATGACAGGGAATCCTGAGACCTTCTGTCAAGGCGCAACAGCGTATAGGAACGCGAGGGATTGGGCTAAGGAGCGGAGAGACGACGCGATCAAACAAGCAAGCAAGCAAGCAAGCTAGCCCCGTGAATTCTGAATCGCGAAGTAATACAGGCGCTAAGCTTCGCGACTGCGGTGTCAGAAATCGAGGCCTGCATCAGAAGCCAAGAGTCTCGAACGGTAATCGAGACCATTTCTGAGTAGTACAGACGAATCCGAAAGTTTAGTAGAAGACATAGTGTACTGGTGCCGAAGATGTAACCTGAGCGCTTATCCATGATCAAGAATTGAAATCTCATTTCTGGGAATACCTATCTTTATCCTCGCCACAACAGGGAATTAAAAGGAGACTCCTGACTCAAGCACTGCTATTCCAATTTGAAAAAAAAAATAGAAACTTAAGCAGTGGAAGAAATGCTTTGTTGGCCCTGATTGACCACTGATCACGAATGCCGATCCGAAAGCACGCAGTTACCAAGCATGCATACGCGAAGACCACTAGCTGGCTTAGCTCTCAAACTATCGGAATACCTGGATCAAGAAGTTTAGCCTAGCCTGAACTGACTCGCAATCGTAAGTTCTGGTAACAAATGTCAAGACATCAAAAGCGGGTGTTTATACTATCGGTCCTAGTCGTTGCACCTCATCCTCCGGTATACTCGAGCACTTCAAGTCAACGAATTACATCCCAAAGTAAGATGCGTGGAAAGGGACCACGGACACCCCACGAGTATATACGAAGGCTATCACGCATGGCGCTGTTTGAGGTGCACGTTTCAACAAAACCGCTGTGCCGCTGTGGACCAATATCTTGACACCTTCCACATCAGATGAGATGGTGTTATCGAAGTTCTGACGCATCTACTGGGTTGTTTCTCGACATATGTTGCGTGCCGCACTTTCTCCGATGACGCCATCAAACCTGGTCATGGCCCAACACTTGAATGCATGCGACATAGTATGAAGCACAGATAGTGCGCACAGCATATCTATCTCTGCATATAACCGCATCATGTTAGGAGCTCACACTATTGACACTCCAGGTCCTTCTGAATCGGCCGACCTTGCACCATGGCCACAATCGCCCATGTGAAGAGGCTCTTCTGGGGCAGCGATTCGGATGATGACGTTGATGCAGCATTTGTGAGAGAAAAGAACGCCGAGATTGGCGAACAAGTTATTGTCGAAGGCGTACAAGTGTTCCAGGACGATAACGGAGCACCAGTAGAGCAAGTTTCGCCTCTGGGCTATCATGTTGGGTTCGCTGGCATCTTATTTCTCAATGTCAGCCAGATGGTAGGAACCGGTGTATTCAGTACACGTAAGTATTTCTTTGTTAAGGCAGGATGAGCTTAGACAAGATTGATGCTAATATCACCTAGCGGGATCAATTCTCCGAGCATTGGAAAGTGTAGGACTCAGTATACTATACTGGATCTTTGGTGGTATCCTCGCGGCCGGTAAGTAAAATTCATACTATGCGAGCGTACAGATGGTTGATTTAGCTCCAGCTGCTCTCTCCATCTATCTCGAATATGCCTCACTTTTTCCAAATCGTTCCGGCGGCCAAGTTGCGTACCTGGAGCAGGCCTATCCAAAACCAGCCTTCTTCTTCCCAGTAACTTACGCATTTTTTACTGTGGCATTTTCCTTCGCAAGCAGTAACGCCGTCGTCCTCGCTCGCTACATTTTTCGCGCTGCTGGCCACCAGGCAACCGAGTGGGAGAACAAGGGTCTTGCCGTGGCTTCCTATACTTTCCTCTCCTTGATATGCCTGGTCTCAACGCGTTGGTCAATGAGGCTGTCGAACATTATTGCAGCGGTAAAACTCATCATCTTGCTCTTTATCGTCATCACTGGCTTCGTGGTGCTTGGAGGTGGAACTTCAATCAAGAATCCCCGGCAAAACTTCAGCAACTCCTTTGATAAGATCACAGATAACGGAAACGGTATCGTAAGTGCACTAGTTAGTATCAACTTCGCATACAAGGGATACGAAAATTCGTTCAACGTGGTCAACGAGATTAGAGTATGTTTGTCCACACAAGAGATGATCGTAATACTAATCGAACACGCAGGACCCTTTTAGATCTTTGAAGCGGGTTGCACCGATATCCTTACTGATCGTGTTCATACTCTACGTCTTGACAAACGTAGCTTACTTCGCTGCTGTGCCTGCAGCCGAGATTCGTAGTTCTGGCGAGCTAGCCGCAGCCCTCTTCTTTGAAAAAGTATTTGGTACGACACACGCCCGTGGCTTGCCAGCCCTCATCGCAATATCTGCAGCAGGAAACATCATCGCAGTTACCATTGGAGCAACTCGTCAAATCCGAGAATGTGCACGGCAAGGTATGATTCCTTGGCCCCATGTTTGGGCGTCTACTCGCCCTTTTGGCACGCCTTTTGCTCCAATCCTGCTGAAATGGTCCCTGACAAGTATTGTTATTATCGCAATTCCGTTTGGCAATGCTTTCGACTTCCTTGTTGATTTACGCAGTTATCCTGACAGCGTGTACATATTCCTCATGGTTGTTGGCATATATTGGCTTCGTTATCAACGGAAGAAGGCCGGACTACCACCTGCACCCTTCCAGGCCTGGCACTCCTCCCTTATCCTCTCAGCAGCTAGCGGCCTTTTCATCTTGGTTATGCCTTGGTTCCCTCCAAAGACGCCCAAGTACTCGTTCTGGTACGCCACTTATTGTGTCGTTGGCCTTGGTCTTTTCTTCTCGATGGGGACGTACTACTTGTTCTGGATCAAGCTCTTTCCAAAGTGGGGCAAATATCAGATTCGCACAGAGACGTTGGTCAGCGAGGGTGATGGAAGCGTAACACATAAATTGACCAAGGTGCCCAATACGGAAATCGAAGAGTGGGATCGCACTCATGACAGAGCGGGTAATTTAACACTGGAGACAAGCGCAAGAGGTGCAGCTTTGCGTGAGCATTTGATTCGTAGAGTCAAGGTCAAAGATGCGACGGCGGTAGATTACGAGGCAGATCAGAAGGCATAGGAAACGTTGGCAAGAGCTACGATTTCATGTACTGAAAGGGGTGAAGTATTCTGGGACCCCAAAGGCCCGAATGCGTTCTCATCAAGCTAATAATCAATTTGGAAAGGATGGACCTGTGCCGATACTGTATGGTTGAATGCATTTGATCCTATCTAGAAAGCACGATCATAGAAGTTGATTTTGCCTCAATCTCATTGATTGTCTTATTATCCAGCTACGTTGGTAACGGGTAAATGGTCGTAATGTTTGTCAAAAAACAATATGAGTTCATAGTTGTGCGGTATATGCTTATTGCAGGAAAGGAACTAACGTCCGTCCTTGCGTAGCGAGACACACTGCGTAACAAGACGCTACAGACACCCCTAATATAACGAACTCTGCAATAGGTTAGAAGAATAGATATTCTTGGAATAGTAGCCTTAAGCTATAAGCATTACGCGACCGCCTTGCTTTGGCTAGCAGTGGGTGCGTTGAGAGCTTATGTATCTTGTCGAAAGTTTGTTGACTTATAGCTTGTAACTACGCCCTAGGTGCACTAGACACACCGTCTACCGAGGAATGATTATTTTTCTTAAATCAATCTCGGAGTAAATGCGTGGATTATCAACGATAAGCAGGCCACCGCTACTAGCTATAGAGTTCGTTATTTGTGTTAGCGAAGCTGTTGTCTGGAACTCATTGAGCGAGCATAATAATAGTACATTCGCATTTCGCTTGAGAAACAAGAAACTTGCGACCAAAAGATTCCTTTTGGCAGACAAGTCTTATGTAATGGTCACTAGCCAGCACTTTGGGATATTCCTGTGAAGAAAATTACAAGTCTTGAAGGATTGCTAAGTATCTAAGCTGATTTCTAGTAGTAGCTCAACCGCATAGAATTCTAGTTGATAACGTTAAGCGAAGGTGTGTTTATTACTTGTATACTCAAGCTCGAGACTGTTCACATCTTTCCACACCAACCACTCCAGCCCTCAATTTAAGCAGCTTCTCGCAGGAGGTAAAACAGGATGCCCATAATACAGCGCTAACCCTAAATACTTTTTTTACGTGCAAGTCGCACCACAAGTAGGTGCGGAGAAGTTCTTGCAGTAACTGGCCTCCGCGCAGCTGGAACCCATAGGATGACCGTGGCAACCAACGCCTGTTGCGGTCGAGCTTAGCAAGTGTTTCTTAAACCGACCGAAGAGACTTACTCATGCACACCTTCCCACCAGTACAATCAGCTTTTGTCCTGCATGTGGCAGCAGAGGTAGCCAGCTCCACGATTTCCTGGGCAGGAAAGGCAAGGCTGGTCATCGTCAAGAACGAAAGTGCGGTGGTTATCAGACTAATCGAACGCATGGTGCCTGAATTGCCGAGTCGACTGGTATGACTGGATGTGATTTGCTGCCAGAGGTTGAAAACGTGATAGGTTTCCTGGTATCGAGGCGGTGGTTTGAGGGAAGTGTCGGTAACACCTTCACCATGAAAGCTGGCTCGGTCTTTATAGCTGGGAGATCTGTAGAACAGCTGGATGGTATCGCTGCTTCTTACGATGCAGGTCCAGCGGTCTGTTTTACCGCGGAAAATAAGTCGGGAGGTGATAGGCATAGTCAAGGGTATCAATGCCTGCAGAAAGAACGATGTCAGCTGCGGCAGAGCAAATGCATACCGGAATCCCCGCTATTCCCGGAGCACGCGACATGGACGACGAAGAAGCCCTTTGCCAGTCTTGAAGTGAGCTGAAGGGCTTGTAGAGCTACGTACATTGGGTGCTACATTGAACAGCGGTGTACCTAATATCACGCCAAGACTTTTCAGCCGCACGCGCTCAATCCGGCGAACAAATCCTGCAAGGCCGAACTGCTGTAGCCCAAGGTTGTCTATTTTGATTGATGAAGGGCCATCCTGAGCGGTGTAGTGAAAACTTTATCTAGTTCTAGTAATGGACGCCACCTAAGCTGGAGAGAAGCTTGATAAGTCATTTGTTCTTGGTGCTGGGTGATTCACCACCATTGCGGTGTAACTTCTATACAGGCGGCCGATGTCCTGCATGTGCATGCCATGCCATTCCTCGGTAGCTGCCGAGAGATCTTTAGAGATTGAAACGGTCTGAGCAAGGTTTCCAGCTCGAACGGAATGTGCCCTGTGAGCTGAGACACTGCAACGCAACCCGGCTTACCATATTTATCCCGGCCATAGAGGTAAAGCACTTAATACTTGGTAATAGCGCTATAGCTAGAGTTGTAATACTACTCCTTGAAAAAGATACCGGCTTTATAGCCTTATAAGAAGGTGAGAGCATACTTTACATAAAGCCCCCGTAACGGAACAACCGCCGTAACGGAACAAGTTAAGGTGACCCCTGAACCCCCGTAACCACGCCGATACGACAAATACGCTCGTATAGACGCCTACCTGCCCGGTTCGTCAAGAGTCTATCTTTGTAGCGAAAGCGAACCTCGTCCAACACAGGGCTACCACTGTACTTATACTACCGTCGCAACACGTAAAGCACCTGTATACGAGTACAGCAGTAACGCTAAGAAATCATGACTAGGCGTAGGGCTGCGAGGGGCGCTCGATTCATGCAGGGTCGGTCGCTACCCCAGTCGGTACCTCTAGTCAGAATAATTACCGATTTGGTTAGTACAGGATAGTTACATAATTATAACGTCGGGCCGCCAAGTAGGTTTGTGGCTGGTATACTTGTGGCGGTGTGAGATTTACGGCCTGCAGCCTTGCGATCCAACTCATCCTTAGCTACTCTACGCCCCCCGTCAACCAAATCACCTCTTGTAGATTCGCCACCTCACAAGAGGTCAGGGTCGGAACGGGTCGACCACCCGCACTACTAAGCGTTTTTATGCTCCTAACGAGGCTCAAGTGGCGAATCTTCAAAACGTGGTTTCGTGAGTGAAGAGAATGCTATAGCTTCGCTGTGAAAAATTAATAAGTTATATATTCACGTTATTACCTAGCCTCTCTGATGAACATACATAACAAAAACAATAAGTCAGATATATGGAAACGCTCCGAGGTCGTATAATGCCTGAAGCTGAACGTGTGTATCAACTTTCAAACGGCACCCGGCCATTTCCCGGCAAGTCCTGCAACTTCAATCCTTTCATTTTGGCCATGGCACTCTGGACCACTGTATCGATCTTGTGATCTAGGCTGCACGAATGAGCCTTAAACTTCTCGTGCTCGTATCCTCCGAAGAGGTCGTCAAAGCTACTTTTGTGCCACCAGGTCGTATTCTCTGCCATTCTGCTCCTACTACAGATTCCATTGAGGCTGATTCCCATAAAAGGATTTTCTGGCCGGGGCGAGAGATAACCCCATCTTTCCATATATTTCATCAACGAACCAAAGAGAAAAGCTCCACATTGAAAGGAGTAAGATGAGTCATCAGGGCAGGAATAGTTGAAGTCTCGATAGACCCCGAGTAAGCGGTGCAATTCAGAGATAACATGCTCAAGGGCATTGCATCGACTGCGGTCGATATTAGCTAATCAGAGTTAGCAATTTCAGCTTCCATCGAGGCAAGTCGAGAGCGTACATGCAATTTCCTGGTGAATTGGCAGGTCTAAGGTTTGAATCCAGCCTTCACTTCTTTTGATCGCTATAGCTGTGGCTATCTCGAATTCTTCGCTCATGTGAAACACTCGAGAGACGCAGATCCACAGCATAAGGTCCCGGCAGTAAGAAGATGGAATCGTGACACTACGCCTCACATTGACAATCCAGTCCCTGGTGTCACGCTCCATCACCTCTGCGCTTTCGAGCTCGTAGTAATCGACAAGAACTGCGATTTTTGCGAGCATCTCCAAGCTTATAGTAGCTGGAACTTGGCGTGTTCGGACGTGGAAAATGTTTAGAAGAATGAGGAGAGCTTCTTCGTCCCAATCGTTAGCTTGAATATGGTACCGTCCGTCTGATGGATCTTTCAAGGCTTCAATGAAATTTTCTCTTGTTAATACGCGCCTAAACCATGGCGAAGCTAGCATTAAGTGGCGAGACGAGACAAGATAGTGAATCTCGTCATCCTCCGACTTGGTCGGCTCTGAGGCGGGCTCGGCTGGTTCGACGCTTGGGTTTTCTGCCCCGCCGTCCACTCTTGGTGCTGATTCCGGATCTTGAACAAGTCCCTGCTCTCCAGATAAGGCTCCATTGGAAGGCTCGGCGCGCTCGCCATTGTCCTCTGGGACGTTCGGGGCAGTGCTGTTGCGGGAAGCTCTGGCGCGCATCTGGGCTTTCTTCCTCTTCTTTGATAGTCCCTTGCTCATCCACCCACCCCCGGAAGATTGAGCACGTATAGGTTGTTCCTCTTCCGGCTCGGCAAACTCAGTATTGGAGGGTGCGAGGGTCTCGTCCCACGGGGCGAAGTTTCTACAGGGATTCTTAAGGATAATAATTGTATCCGCAAACGGATCAATCTCATATATGACCAACGGCATGATGGTGGTTAACTGCTTTCGTAGCGGATATGACGCGTAAATATATTTATATGACTTTTGATCAGGCTGTGCGTTGCCGCACTCTTGCAGCATTTCGGCTACCTATTCTACGCCTTGGCAGGTGGCTTGCAGCAGGATGTGTCATGATTCTAGGAAGTTGACCGTGATTGGGCAACCACGTTTCACCGGTCTGCGGGGATGGATCGCTATAAGCTAAAGCTATCCTGAATGTTTAGATCCTTGGCCACCTGATCTAAGAGGTTCGTACACATGGCCACCGCTAATAGGGAGGGATGGACAACCCTCTCCAGCCACACTGTTGCGTGAAAGGTAATAATGTGTTGATGTGGATGGAAGTGAAGGAGGCTGCAGAGTCCTTGCTGTAGTACCTTGCCAAGCATAGCCACCATCAGATATTCTCGAATGCAAAAAGGCCAAAATTTGGCAATCAGTTCCGCTACGGCGGTTGTTCCGTTACGGGTTGATGTGTATTATAGTAAATAATATATCTTATAGACTTACTTCAAAATAGCATCAGAAGTGATACAAGCTTGAAGGTAAATTTTAGTATAACCATCGAGTTAAAGTTGCTTATAGTCAAGGTACCTCATCTTTGTTTCGTGTCATAGGGTGTCTCTTGATGAATGGATGGTCATTATGCGTTGAGTCTGGCCTTCATCAAGTCAAAGCGCTCCATGTCTTTCTGTGAACGCGGTAGGCTTTCACCATGCGGGGAAGGCTACTATGCCACTAGTTCATATCCCTGCCCACGTTTATTTATTTAATCAAAATTGAGATTGAGGAAGAAATTGAAATTTATGTGCATAAAACTGAATACAAAAACAACAGCTTTTTAGGAAAAGCCAGTATTAGAAGTGACCGTACAGCTGTGGTCAACGTACAAATCCCCTAGAGAAGCAGCCTGTTGTATCTCTTTCTTCAGACTATCTACATACATCCCTTCCGTTTCATGATCCTGACTACAATCTAAGCGTCCAGATGGAGCACTGGTAGGTCTGAGCGTGACTTTGATAAAGTTGTCGTTTGGCAAGGTAATAGCGACACGATTAGTCGTGCGACAAAAGGTGCCGAATTCAATGAAGCCTTTGGTTTGGCTAAATTCATCTTCATGGCAGTTAGGTGCGTATGCAGCTCTCTCAATCGCGCCAGCCACGGCCCCAATCAAGATTTCGTACAGCTTGGTGTTACTGTTCCATTTGAACCATTCGACCCAAACATACATAGGTTCTTGGACTGTGCCTTTAGGGTAGATTACCCAGATTTTGATTTCGATTGCAGACGATGACTTGCACTCCTTATTTTGAGCATTCGGACAAGCATTGTGCAATGCTTTATATATTGTGTCATATAGCGCTCCGTTGATAAGAGTACCTACGCTAATATCGCCGACCAACTGACCTCACTCCATTTCCTCTTATGATTAGCCCCGTATCGTAGGTTTGTAAGCAAAATGACGCCCGGCTCAACTTCGGCTCAGTCGCTGCTCAAGTTGCACTGCCACTGCTTAGGATGCTTACTTTCAACTCCCCCTTCTATCTAAACTCTATTAGCTAGCCTAATTATAGAATATAATAGACATGATTTCTGTTAACTATACGCGAAAGACAGTTTTAGGGGTGAGCTAGCTATGAATCCTAGGAATGGGCTAGGTAAAGGTGGCAGCGGTGGCCTAGAAACGGGCCATCCTATAAGATGGCCTGTTTCTAGGACCTCTTATAGGATGCTATACGACTAGGCTACTTATGTAGGATATCTATAGAAGCTAGCTAGAGTTGCTAGTGTTAACTAGTAGTCGAACGCCGTAATAGTAATACTACCCTACTGCCTCTCTTATCCCTCTTATCTCTATTCTCCTCTTTGTTTCTTATACCTACTACTTATTCTTAATTACTCTACCTCTATCTATTTATAATAGTAAAGCCTAAGAAAACTTTTATCTAGTAAGTAAAAGAGAAAAAAAGTGCTAATCTACCTCTTTCTATAAATAGAACCTAAATTCTTAAAAAGCTTAAAGATACTTAGGCTCTATTAGTAGAAATTAGACAAATAGGATTTATTTATATCTTCTATCTAAGTATAGATTACTTTATAATCTAACTATTAGAATAGATTTATTAGAGAAGAACGTCTTAGCGCTATAGTCTATAACTTAGAAGCTCTTAAGTATTTTATTTACTAGTAAGTAGCTACTATAAATAGTATAAAAGAGTTATAAGTATATATAGAGACTATCTAAAACTATTAGAATTAATTTATAGTAGAGTAGAAATAAATATATAAACTAATATATAAAGATATTACTAAGAGTATTATAAATATTAGTATAAAGTATACTCTATTTAGGACTAAAAAACTAACCTTACCTAGTATATTTATACTAAGCTAATAAAAAAAAATTAACTACTAAGAGAGAAGAAGCTATAAAGATTTACTAATAATAATTATCTTAAAGCTTATAGAAAACTTTACTAAGCTTATAACTAGAAGGAGTATTATAGATATAATAAGAGAAATTAAGATAAAACTAATTAGTCTTAACTTAGGTACAAATAAAGTATAAGATAAGTAGGGTAATAACTTAGATTAAGAAATAACTTATAATTAAGATACGTAATATAATCTATAGATCTATAAAGTATATAGATAAGAAAGTATTATAGATTAATAGATTAGTAAGAGTATATATATTATAGCTATAACAAGAAAAAACTAATTTAAACTAATTAGCCCTACTATAGATAATAATAACACGTATAACCTATAAAATAATAAACTTAACTAGGAGGTTAACTATAATAAAGACACGTAATAAATTTATAATTTACAATCTTAGTAAATACAAAGTATAAAGCTAAGTATGTAATAAATTTATAATTTACAATCTTAGTAAATATAAAGTATAAAGCTAAGTATATAATAAATTTATAATTCGCGATCTTAGTAAATACAAAGTATAAAGCTAGCTAAGAGGCCTAGGTATATAGTTAGTAGTAATACGCATTATTAGGATAGTATTAGTAATCTAATCTCTAACCTAGAACACTAATACTTAATATTATATACATAAATTAACTATTATTTATAGTTATTACCTTTTAATCTACTAATAACTAAGTAGTTATTAGGAAGTTAACCCTAGTACACCTATTATACCTTACTAATTTAGATATTATAAAGAGTAAAGCGTAAGTAGTATATAGTCTAGCTAATATAATAGTAGAAAGTTTAACTAAATAAGTAGCTAAAGTACTCCTAAGTAGTTATAAGTTAGATAATATAGTATAGAAGGTAATCTAAGACTATATAAATAATTTAATCTCTAAGAAAAAAGATATAAAAATAGTAATTAACGCCTTAGAAATATAGAATAAAAAACTATAAGATTATTTAAAGTAGAATAAAGTATAAATTAAAGCTATTATAGAAGGATAAAACTAGATAGAACTAATTACTTAAAGATTAGAGATAAGTATAATAAAGAAACTACTTAAGATACTTATCTTTAAAAAGTTTAATAGAATAAGAGAAAAACTAAGACCTTTTATAGCTTTAGTATAACTCTAGATAAATATATAAGTATTATACTTTAATATAGAAGAAAAGAAAGTAATATATATTAGGATATACTTTAAAGAAGATATAATAAAATAGTTTAAACCTTACTAGATAGATTATATAATATATACTCTAATAATATAAAAAAATAAAACTAAAGCTATCTTTAGAAGTTATAAATACTTTACTAAAGAAATAAAAGTAGTATTTAGGGATATAGATATTACTTAATAAGCTAAAGAAAAACTTAAAAGACTTATATAATAAAAGAGTATCTCTAAGTATATATTATAGTTTAAATAACTATTATAAAATATAAAGTAAAATAAATTAGCTTTAATATTATAATTTAAATAAAGATTAAATAAGAAAATTTAATATAAGATAATTTATATAGAAAAACTTAGGATACTAGAAGCTTTAAAATAATAGGTAATATAAATTAATAATAATTTTTAAGAATAGAAGAAGAATAAGTATAGTAGCTAACTTAAAAACTAGGATACTAGAGACCTTATAATCTTTAATACTAATAAAGATAAGAAAAAAAAGAAGAATAAAAACTTTATATACTTTAATTATAGTAAAAAAAGCTACTATATAAAAGACTACTAGTTATAAAAAAAGAAAGATATAGTATATTATAAATATAGAAAACTAAAATACTTTATAAAAGACTATAGAAGTAAAGACTATAAGAAAAATAAAGAAATATAGTTAAAGATAACTAAAAGTAAGAAAGAAGTTCTAAAAGTATAAGCTAAACCTTAAGAGAAAGTAGATAGAAGTAAAAAACTATAGTATATAATACTTTATTAGACTTTTTATTATAAAGATAACTACTATATATACTTTATTAGAAAATAAAGAGTAAGATAGTTTTTATAAAAAAATAAAGTAGTAGTAATAAAAGAAAGAATAAAAGTATAGCTAGAAAAAATAGTATATATAATAGACTTACTAATAGAAGACTTAGAAGGAAAAAAACCTTAGATTCTATTAATCTAAGCTAAAAGACTAGTACTAGATAAAGAAACTACTATAGCTTCTTTTAAAGAACTATAAAAAAGTAAAAAGAAAGTTAGTATAAGAAGTATAGAGTATACTTAGCTAGTATAAAGTAGACTTTACGTAAGATAACTTAATAAAGTAGTTTTAATAATTAACTAAAAAGAGTAAATAGTAGATAAAGCTATCTAAGTAAGTACT
>JALNQF010000358.1:0-41101 GCA_028456385.1 Ophiosphaerella korrae | reverse complement strand
AACGCGTTACTAACACGATTAGCTACTTGCAGGAGAGAGGCTATATTTTATCGCGTGTCGGAGCTAGGATTAGCGTATATTAAATACAGAGAAGCACTTTACTACTCCTGTAAGCAATATAGTTAATATTAGTTACTTAAAACAGTTATTTGAGTTTAGGTTAAGTAGAGAGGATTAACTAGGATAGTTATGTGTTATTGTTAAGCCTATGACAACAAGGGCTACAAAATGTAGTAGGTAAGATAAAACACAATACTAATATATTAATAACGTGTTTTAGACATCGATCACCTTTAAGGTATTAGGACTCTTGTTAAGAAGTCCTGTAAGGTTTATTACTACGTAATAATACCTATAGACTTTAATAAAGTGCTATACTTCGTACTAATTGCGTTTGGAATATATACACATGTACCTCTACCTCTAAATATTATTAGGGGAGAGGTAATTGCAGAGATTAAGGCAATACTTCGACCTATACTTATACTAGGTTTAACAAGATGTAAGTAGGAAGTAAAACGGGTTTGCAACGCGTTTCTAACATGATATAGCGCAATTTCTTAATTCTGCACAATTAAAAGCGTATCTTACTTAGTATAGCCTTCGATCTATCGAAGATCTTTATATTGTATTTGCAAATAAAGATCGTATATTGTTAATATTGAAACGAGAAAAGCTACTCTGCTTCCCACACTAAAGTGGTATAGAAGGCGTTGTATTTGAGTGGAGAACAAAGCATTAGATTCCGGAAACTGTGAGAACATGATTGTAACACGATCTAAACGCGTTTTAACAACAATACTAGGCATATGTTCGACAGATTATCTTTGGCGTATCTGGTAATATTGTGCTCTGTTTTTATGATGAGTAGGCACGAGTACTACTAGATTAGAAGACATTTCAGATGGATATGTTATATAAGAGATTAAATGGGAAATGGGCAGAGATCTTGATTGCGATATTTTACTTAGGGCACAATAAGTGTAAGGAGAAAATTTAAAACATGTTTTAAACGCGATAGTAACTTGTTTTAGTGCTTACCCTGGGTAGAATTATTACTGATAACGACTCCCTAGAAATATATCAACTAAGCTTTATTGCTTACTTCAAGCTTGTTGGCGAGCGTGCAAAGAAGCTAGTACAATGGCATTATATCTATCAACGTGGATTTTACGGTACTACACTTGATATGTGCAGTAAGCAGATGCTTGGTAAGAAGAAAGTATATCGCGTTTGGATCGCGTTCATAACTCATTTAATAGGACTTGGCTAATATCTCTATACAATAGACCTACAACGGAGAGAGTGGAGATGGCAACTCTAATCTTGTATTCGATTCTGCTATGTTCACTTCTTAAGGAGTATTGATACCGCAATTCAGCGTGCTCCTTATTATACAGATTCTGCCTGGGGTCATATGAAAGCTCTCCTTGACGTTGAATTAAAAGAGGAGTATTTTGATCTTTGTAACTTGTTAATAGGTAAGTTCAAACAATTAAATGCGATTGGAACGTATTTTAAACATGTTTCAGCACACGAAGAGACTCCTGCAATTCGGAACTGGGCTAAGAACAAGAAGAACAAGGTGTTTGCTGCTGGGTTAGTTCAATGTTGCAGCTAAATGAGTAAAGAAGTCTGGGATACATTAGAATTATATACTAATGCTGCTGAACAGGCTGGGCAAAAGGGATATCGAATAGGTATCCGTGTATCGCTTATTGAGGCTATACAAAAGTAAGGTGAATTGTAGAAATAGGTTTACAACGTGTTACTAACGCGTTTTAGTGCAGCTCAAATGGATCTCTAGGATATGAAGGAGTTTGATGCCCGTGATAAGTATGGTATTCGCTATGCCCATCGTGCTACTTCGAGTCTAAGCACTCGATACTCTCTTAATAGAGGACGTGAGAGAAGTATAGAATATTATTATTACTAAAGAAATATATACACTAAAATAGCTTTAGAACGCAAACATAATAACTTTGAGGACGCCTATGTTATCTTAGATAATGAAGATAATCCTATAAGCTCTATAGAGCTACTGCAGCGCAACAAGCGGACAGCTTTAAAGTCACGAAACGTTCGGTTACAAACTTAACTGCAATCGTCGCTACTAAGCTTACTAGCGCGGTCACTGTTAAGAGCAACCGCTATACCAATGTGAGTATTATAACACATTTGAAACGCGTTGCTAACGCGTTCTAGCCTAACAAGTGCGCAAACTCTCCAAAGACAGGCTGTTCTCTCAAGCTAGTCACTCTTAAGCTAATTACTCTCGTTTGAACGAGAATAGTTAGAGATCTAGAAGTTAAAACTTGAGTTAGAAAGAGAGAAGTTTAACTTAGAAAAGGAGAAGCTTGTATTTGAGCAGGAGAAAATCAGATTACAATATAAAGAGGCTTAGAACGCGACCTAAAGATGTTCTAAATATGTTCTAGCGTAGAAAAATTTTCTTTGCTTAAAAACTCCATTTGCCGTGACTCGCTTCTCTCTATCTTTCTCTTCTATCTCTACCTACAATATGGGGAACAAGATTTTACTTCTTATGGTATGTAACTAGATTATGTTTTACACGCGTTCTAAACTAGTTTAGCTAGTATATTAGAGATATGCTGAATCAGCTTCTCTGCTGGCGGGTACACCTGAATTCGCTGAGAATGTCGATGGCTTATATACTGTATATCCTGGCGAGTTATTCTGTAGAGCAAAGTGGACCCTATACGATGAGCAGCTATGTGGAGTACGTACTTAAACATGATCTATATGTGTTTGCAACGCGTTCTAATGTTACACTAGAAGAAATTTAGCGATCGAGGTGCTTTAGTTTACTACATCCGGCGAGGCCATCCGTTGTACAAGGTTGAGTCTGTCAAGACTGGGCGACGTTCAATTTCTGACGATGCCAATGCTCTCTACTTCTACTACGTAGTAGTTATGCCTGGAGATCCGCGGTCAAAAGAGTTCTGGAACTCGTCCTAATCACGTTCCTTATTAATTTGTCCTATAGCAACTCCTTAACAAACTATTGAGCACAACCAAATAACTGAAGAACCTGAGGAGGAACTTGGAGGCTAATTAGAAGATGTAGAACGCGTTGTAAACGACTCCGAAACACGTTCCCCTACACTAGATCTACTTTCCCCTCCCCTACCTCCTTCAAAACGACAGAAGCGGTCATATATACAACCTCGTGTGGAAGAGGAGATTACTCTATTGCTGCTAGATAAGGCTCTTCCCAAGAATCTTATTCCTGTACCAATATACTAAGCCAATAACTCAAAGCGAGGGCAAGTCAAAGGAGAGGCAAGTATCTGTTAAAACGTCTTTACATCACATTTATAACACGTTTCAGGTCAATACGAATAAATGCCGCCAACTTCTCACCAAAAAAAATCTCCCTCCTGTATGTGAGGTTTGTGACGAGAATAATAATGCAAAGTGCATTTTTATAGGGTCCTGTATGAGTAGATAGTACTTCAACTTCACATAGAGTAACTGCACAATAATATAGTAGATCTTTTATTGAAGAAAACTACTAAACTGAAACCTCTTATTATCTGTTTACTAGAGAACACGTTTTAATCTATATTGAAACTTGTTCCACTAATCTGCTAGAAATCAGCTTGGATCTTCCTCGAGATAGCTGGCACAAAGATACCTAAATCTCCTACTGATTAACATTCTCACAATGTTGACCACCCTCTACCCTATCACCATGTTTATCAATGTTAAAATCGAATTCGCATCCTAGAACGTGTTAGAAACGCGCTTCAAGCATATTCCAGTATACTTACTAGTTGTGTTATTCCCAAAATTTTCTTTGCACGTATCGCAAGGCACAACCCGGCCTGAGCGCCTAGAATAGTCACTCATGCGATCAAGATCAAGCTATAGCCATATTAGAACACGTTTGAAACAGCTTCCGAACTTGTTTTACCTCAGTGCCAATCTTGAATGGGCGGATTTTGGGCAGATCTTCGGAGAGCATCTGATGTAGCCGGCGCTGTTGCTCCATCCTGACAACTCGCTTATCCAACACACGATCATGCTCTTCCATAACCCCCTGGTACCAATCTGGAACGTGATTAGAACGCGTTTCAAACGCGTTCCACACACTTACCTATCAATGGCGCGAGGATGCTGTGGTGAATCCGCCCCTCAGCATTCTCGCATGGCGCAATGTCGCTGTATCCGTGCTGGTTTTTGATGTGAGTTCTCAGGCTACCTCTCGTACCCAATTTTCGCTATATCAATTAGAACATACTTAAAACGTTTTGTAAACATGTTCTCACTCCACAGATGCCATTGCCCACTGGGGCCCTGCAAAACAACTCTCCGATCTCCACCACTGGGTCGCCGCTGTTGTTGAGCTGAAATGGCCCCAAGCCTTGAGGTGCTGATATCAGGTTGATATAACGTCGGTAGTCATGCTGGAACGTAATTAGAACAACTTTGCAACATGTTTCATCAACCTACGTTTTGTGCTAGAGTCTTGCAAACCATTTTTTGGTGGTGTTGTATTGTGTGCGTGGGAACGTGTTACGAACGTGATGTTAACGTGTTGTAAAAATGTTGTGTTGGGGCTGAGTTGAGTTGAGCTCGCTTAGAGCTGCGCACGCGCCAAACCTAGCTTGGCATTGCCATCTCAACCGAGGCAAATCCATAGTCAGTTGACATGCCGACACGTCGCGTCGGCAGGCCAGCGTGTAGGCCAGCTGGTCGAGGCTGGGGCTTTTGGCCGTGATATAGTCACGATGCTGCTGCACGCGTGTTGCCAGCGACTTGGAGTTGGATGCACTGAAGACGAGCAATCGCGGCTGGGCGTCTGTCCATGTCGCCGGTGCTGTCATTTGCGCCGTGGCCGTATACGACTCCACAATGACCTACAATCACCAGTCAGCACAGCTGGTCCGGCGAGATGCTTGGCCAAGCTACCTACGTGTGCGTTGGAGCCGCCCACGCCAAACGAATTAACGCTGACCCGCTCTGCCCGGTCCTTGGGCCATGGCAGCGCCTCGGTGGGCACTGACAGACGGGCAGACTTCCATGGAACTGCATGCCCTGTTGTTAGCTAGCCGCTCGCCAAGAGCTCACCTTTGTTAACGTGTCGACTTACTTCTGGGATTAGGGGTGTCGAAATGAATGTTTGGAGGTATCACCTTGTGCTCGAGCGCGAGAACAGCTTTGATGATGCTTGAAAGGCCTGCTGCTCCCTCTGAGTGACCCACATTGGGTTTGATCTATGTCCTCGGTCAATCTCCTGCACTCGACCTTGGGCAGCTTCACATGGGACATACCGCGCCGATGAGCACACCACTCTCTCCAAACACGCTGGCCACAGCGGCGACTTTCAACGGATCGCCGACGGGCGTACCGGTTCCGTGGCACTCGAAGAAACCAGTCTGACCAAAGTCGGTAATTCCAGCCTTAGCGTATGTCTTACGAATCAAAGCCTCCTGAGCAACTGGGTTCGGATTCAGCATACCAGTTTTCCTGCCGTCATGGTTCGTTGCGCTTGCTCGAATCACCGCCCGGATCGGATTGCCGTCGCGGATAGCATCGCTTAGTCGCTTTACATACACAGCATTGACCGCCTCGCCGCGCCCATACCCATCTGAGGCCGCGTCAAAAGCCCTGCACTTCCCTGTCTTGGAAAGCAGGCCTTGTTCTGTGTAGATTACTGTTATCAATGGGGAAGTCATCAGGTTGCAGCCCATAACCATAGCCGCCGAACAGCTTCCAGCACCTAGAGCTTCAACAGCAAGATGCAGCGCGATAAGCGAGGCGGAACATCCTGTTTTGATCGTCATGCTGGGGCCCCTCCAGTTGTATTCATATGATACTCGGTTGGCCAAGAAGAAGTCCTTGAAGCCAGACATGCGGTAGATACCTGACATGTGTGGATCCATGACATTTTCTTCAAGCCATTCGTCTCCAAACGATCCGACATAGCAACCTATTTCCTTGCCGCGCCAATCTACTTCGCCAGCATCCTCAAGGCATTCCCATGCAATCTCTAGCAGTTGACGTTGAGCTGGGTCCATTCGTTCAGCCTCCTTGTGGCCAAAGGAGAAGAACGAGGCGTCGAACTTGGTGAGATCCATGTCGTTCAAGAAGTAGCCGTGTTTTGTTTGCATGCTTCCCGGCATTGGCGTATCGCTCTGGAAACCTTTGACGTTGAATCTTTCCTTTGGTATGTCAACCAAGCCACACCTCTTAGCTATTATCATCTCCCAGAGGTCCTCTGCACTTCGCACCCGGCCTGGAAGTCTCATTGCCATGCCAACAATGGCAATTGGCTCTGATTGGTTAGACATATTATTCGTGAATCTTTATATTTAGATTGGTGGTAGACTTGACTTTCAACGATGCTGTCCAGGAGTAAATGACAGACCTAGGATAGATATGGCCTGGTTGTAGAAGTACATTCATTCTTCGAATCCTTTTAACGTAAGTCACTTTCGGAGTAGCAACGGAAATATGGGTAGGATGTAACCAAAAGCACCACAAACCATGCCCTTTCGGAGCCGAATAATTTGGAATTGATAAATCGCTGCATAGCCGACGGAAGTGCTACGACCAAGTCCCACACGACGCGCCGAAATGACAAGCCACCCAACCAACAATACCAGGGATACGCTCAGTAGCGAAGAAGTGGCTAGATACCAAGAGTACCTGTGGGCCCAGAAGAGTGCCAAGCCGCCAGCCTAGTACCTCCAGTAGAAACTATCCTGCAAGCTAACTACAACCCCTCAGGAGTCGGAGCTATCACGCCCCATCCTGGCCCGACTACTATCGATTAGGACTATTCACGGAAACTTAGCGTGGTATCATCGAAAAATACAACTACGCTGATGCCGAACTTAACTGTACTTGTAGACGCCTGAAGACGCCAGAGAACCCAGTATACTGCCGGAAAACCATTGAGCACTTCAGCAGATAGCTAGTTCGTCTATGCACCCCGCTGACACGCCGAGCGGAGGCAATCAGCTACCTAAACACACTAAAGCAGAACCCCCTCGAGTTTAAGACCCCACTACAAGTAGTAGGATTCTGTACGCAGCGAGGGTAATATTTACACGGACAGACTTATACCTGGAATTTCCCAGCGTTTCTTAGTACCGTAGAACACAGCTTCGGGCAGTCTTATAGCTGCCTGGCACTTTCTACTAAATAATATACATCCACAACCTACACACTTCTATCCATATCGCTTTATCTCTTTATTTCTTTTCTATACCTTATTTTTACAATAACTCATAGCTTCAGCCCTTGACAGGTTTAGTCATCTTCGCGGCCTCTGCTGCGAGACACCCGAGACACTGCCCCGAGAACTATAACCTTGAACTTCAAACGGCGGGAGTTCTTAAGAAAAGATAGGCCAATGAACCCACTAATTCACTACGAATAGGTGGGTGTAGTAAGGTAGGACTAGCACCTGTAAATATGCCACAGCTTAGCCCGCCCAACAGAGCCCTACAGGAGGCTCCATATAAGGATGTTAAACTAATACACACACACGAACAAGTCCCATATTCGAGGAAATCCAGGCACAGCACCCGCTTTGGGAAGCAGGTACCGGGAGCAGCCGCACCATTGTGCACTTCTTTTCTATTAGTTTCCCCAATTGTCTGCATGTCCGAAGCGAGAACATCGTTTCCATTCGGTAATCTGGCAAGTGAGACTATTGTCTTGCGAATTCCCACAGCACTGCATTGCATTACTTGGATCCTAGCTACTTTCATTTACCCTTCGCACCTTGTTCTCAATTAAGCTCTGTGTGTCAAAAAAAAATTATTTCACGTCCACAGGATACACATCTTACACACTACCTGATTTCATCTAAAGCATCCTACATGTTCAAGCTTTTGACAAGCGGCGCGGCGGGCAGAGGCTCAATTATGGGCGTAGAGTTATAATAAGTCAGACTGAAGATTACTGACTTTACAAGAAACGAGCAGGTAGGCTTTCGGCGCGCAAGGCATGGCAGGTATTCTATCCCACGAATAATTTACCAGCAACCAGATTGTACAGGTAGTTATTTCAGGGCATGTTTGCTATGCTCCACGTCTTCGTTTTTGAAACAAGCAGATAGACGATTACTAGCTGAGAGATCCAAATACTATGGTCTTTGTTAAATCTTTAGCTGAAGTGCGCAAAGACAAGACTTGAAATTCAAGCTCCAATGAAGAGCGATGCAAGGTACCTGTTGATAGTCTTGCTTTCTTTTGCGCTATTTTGGATGTTCGGACTTGAAACTAGGTTGTTTTTGTTCTATCCGGTTACTCTTTCCGCCGGAACTGAGATATCTTGGCAACCACCGATTTCCATTCATAATTCCATCCCCTCAACTTATAGTACCGAATAGCCGAGCTGGATGGAAAAGTACCAAATGGTTACCCTCGTTCATTTTCCGTGACAGTGCTGAACGCGTCGCCAGCTGCTCAAAGACTCAAGCACTCCAATCTCCTTTAGATTATTCATTGTTCTTTACTATTCCTGGTCTATCAGTTAGTGAGACTCTATTACACTATTACCTGATGGATCCACGCCACAAATATGAGGTAGTCGACATAAAGGATCCTGAAGAGAGCGAGGCTAGCGAGGAAGTTTCTTCGCCTCAGTACAATTCTCACAGCCGCGCCCGTAGGAGACCTAGTACCATGGTACTTTTCCTCTCGATAATTATTACCTTCCTTGTGTTCTACATCGTATACCTCCATATGTTTGGGCCGCTGTCAAGTATCCCGCTTGGGGCTGATCGAACCTCCTTCGTGCCTCAATGTACGCAAAACTCAACTCCATTATCCAGGAAGACTTCACTGACCAGGAACAGACATCGGAGAACCCGTTCAGTACACTATTTTCGATCACAGTAATCCATACTATGTTTACTTAGATACTTTCGAGACCTTGGAAAAGACAAAACAAGCGGCTAAACGATTGCGTTTATTGAACAACTGTATGTCAACTCGGTGGTCTCACTCGAATATTTGCTGACAATATCAGCTCCCAATGTCCTTGTGAATGGCAAATATACCACCTATGTTGCTGACGACGGCACCGTTCAAAAGCTCGGCCCTCTGACATCCCAGCAAATTCCTAAAGACATGTACACGCTCAGAGGCCTACACCAGATGCATTGTGTGGTGCGTAGTATACCAGGTTTCTTATATCGATGCTCGCTGAATCTATCAATCAGGCTATTATCACCGAGGAATTCGGATATAGAGTGCACAACTACACATCGCGCTGGTCTACCGACCATGTAGCACACTGCATCAATTCGCTGCGCGAAGCAGTCAACTGTCTGGCCGATGCCACCCCGATGGCATATTTACCCGGTATGATGCATGTGACGGATGGACAGCAGGTCCGGTGCAGGAATTATTCTGCGTTGCGCAGTTGGGCGAATGAGCTGCCTCGGCGTGTTCATTTTATATACCCGGAGTTCGATCATTATTAGAAGTGCTAATGGAGGAGCTGGGAAGATGACGAGAATGTATTACGTATTGCATATTCTTCACGTATTAAGATTTATTCGAACAAATCAGGGGGTTTCCTACTAAGAAAACGACTAGGGAGCAAATAAGAGTGTAAATTGGAAGACGGCTATGGCGTACTCATGATGCACATAGATGTGGCATTTCTGAATGATCTTATGAGCGAAGTTTTCCGAAATATATCGCTTCAATTGTAAATTGAGTCTCAGACACCACAAATCGAACCGTGGAAGAATCAGAGTTCTCGCCGTGTTCCTCTAATGCTCACTCACAGGACTATCAACGTTAGCTGTGTAATGTCAGCGGTACGATAGTAGCTACCATACCACCTTTCTAGATTCTCATGTTTGCGAGACAATTGGGCATCATTCCACGATCCCAAATCAGTCGATTTCTTTCATTTCTACAATATTGAAAACTAGAAACTACGCCTTTTATCGGATAAGACGGAATGCCTATACCCGGTCCGAAGTCGTGTCAACACTAGCCGGGACCAATCGGCTGCCGTCCGACAATCGGTATGCCACCCAAAGCACACAAGTACCGTAGATTGCGAGCGCAGATACTGAAGAGCCTGTCCAATCTAACACATCAGCATACCACTCATGGCTAGCAATAAGTCCCCGAAAGCTCGCGTTCACTTTGAAGACGACGTGGAGTTAAACGATACCAAATCATGGCACAACACACAATTGGACGAGTCGTTATTACTTCAGAAAAAAATCCAAATTTATCGCATAGCAATGACCGGCGTCATTTTGTTACTAGCGTTTCTTGTGCCGTGCACGTTCTTCCTTGCGTATTGGAGAAAAGGTGTAGTTTGCGAACAGTGGTAAGTGTCGCAGAATATAGGTCTGATAAACATAAGATCTGACTTGAATGCCATAGAATTAAGACAACCAGTCAAATAATTCAAGATGGACCAAGATGATGAAAAATGACACGCTGCACTGGTTTTGTTGTGCCAAAGTCCTGCCAAGTGTTGAACATACGGCCTTTAGTACTGCTCCTCTATCCGCAGGCTATATTCCTTGTATACAACCACCGAAATTTTTGTCTTCTATCATGAGAAAATCGTAATAGGCTGGGGTAGACACTTCACTTTACTTATAAGTGAGTACTCACAGGGATATGTGGGCTATGGCATGGCACCAGCTTGGTTAGTTTCGCTCAGGATATGTTTAGTAGTATAGTGGTTAACTAGGTATATGAGGTCCTATAAGAAAGGACCATCTTGAAAACATAACAATAGCGGTAGCTTACGCTCTTGCCCTTGCCACCGCGAACTGTTCGTAGCTTCTGTGAGACGGCAGCTCTGCTCCACTACACCAAGTAACCTATAAAAAGGTAAGGAATAACTAATAACGTACCTTAAATTCAGTAGAATAGTTGTACGTAATAGAGGCTTCAGCATTACAGCTTCATGGTATGATATTGATACAAAGACCGATGCTTTTGCTAGTACGTAGCATTGAGAGAATGCATAAAGGATAACTGCAGTTGATCAAATTGTTTTGAATAGATTTGAAAGCCTGTTAAAGGTGATCTATGAAGTAACAAGGCCTAACCATTCATGGAGTATGTTCATAGTTGGGCGCTGTCATTGATCCTAAATGCTAGAGGTGATGTTGGTGCTTTAATGTTCTTAAAACATTCAGCCCTTGTCCAATTACGAATCCATTTTACTGTAATCATAGAATTGTTCAGGATTCACTCCTTGACCTCCCGAGGACACATCGTCGCTTCTTCGGTACCTTAGATACCCCTCAAAAGTAAAGGGGTCATACAAGTAGTTATATGATTGTGGATTGAGGTAGCTCAAGGGCACGTTCACGAAATTCTGGTCCTCCTCATTGTCATCCACCGTAGCACTCATATCCTCAGTAAAGTCTTCAAGACGAAGCTTCACTAGGTTGACATAATCAATGTCATGTACATCGAATGGTGGAGGCTGAGGAGCGCGGTTTACCACCGAATTAAGCACACCAGCATCCAAACGTACATAATGTGTGTATCTAGGATACTGGAATGCGCCACGCGGTCCATCGTTGATCTCAGCCCGTGCTTCGTCACTTTTCACCCATTCCTTGAATATCTCACAGACTAGGTCGACGGTCACACCTTCAAGTGTCTCTTTGTCCTCCTTTGGCGTCATTTCGAGCGTGTCTTGCAAATCATTCGCTTTCATTGCCGAAAGCCCATGCTCTAGCTAACCCTGAAGGTTCGATAAAAATTTATTCCATGCATCGTCGGGGCGTAGTTGGAGCGGTAAATCAGAAGACCCCATTTCTTGTGCTTATGATACTTAATATCCTCTTGGAGATGCCCTAGTGGGCCTGCGGAGGGATAGTAGGTTCTGCCATCTTTTACGATAAATTCTTCCCTAGGAATGCGACTATGGAGCACGTCAGAGTGGTTAGGCATTGGTATAATTAATGCAGTTAATCTAGCAAAGATATGTTACTAAGTGCACGGTGGACTAAGGGACGCTGTTATGAGTAACAACGCTCATAATAAGTGAAAAGAACACTTACAACAGCTATCCGGGGTCAGCTGTGAGAACAGACTGCCCTCAGCATGCAGGCGATAAAGATGATGCAAAGTACACTAATGTATTCGATAGCGATTGCCAAGCGCTCTGGCGGACACGTGTTCTGATCACCAAGGATGAGGTGCTATAGC
This sequence comes from Ophiosphaerella korrae, assembly GCA_028456385.1. Classification (NCBI taxonomy): domain Eukaryota; kingdom Fungi; phylum Ascomycota; class Dothideomycetes; order Pleosporales; family Phaeosphaeriaceae; genus Ophiosphaerella; species Ophiosphaerella korrae. The sequence continues at coordinate 28,916 of JALNQF010000358.1, read as the reverse complement.
AAGGTAGCAAGCCATGACTGCTGTGTTTTTTATGCTGCTACCCGATATGGATCCCAACCTTGAAAGATCTTAGTCTCCCACGGTCGCCTGAGAGGGGCAGTTGAGACAAGTAGGCTCCTTCGCAGTAATGAGGTAAGCTACATCAAGATTTATAGTTCAAGTAAAAAGCTGTAGAATGGATACAGAAGGCAGAAGACTCAAAATGTGATGAACGTGCACTTCCAAATCACCGTGATTGTAAGGTCCCATGTCTCTACCACCGCACTAGAAGAACCTAAAAAGCAGTAATAATCAAACAAAGATTTACTGTCGGGTGTAGATCAGTGTATATAAACTATAGCTATTTTGCAATCTTATAGTGACCGCAGTCCCGCTTGCATGTTCTAGCCAACGGCGGCAACGGTCAATATACCAACAAATTCAACAACTGAGGACCCTAAGCGGACTGAAATGCCAACTATGTGCACCAAGAATTATGCCATATTCACCATAGACAAAGCCTTTAATTTAATCCTTGATTCTCATGTCTTGGATTTTCTCTTTCAGTTTGTCGAGATTCATCAACAGTTGTGCCTGGTTTGAAGGTTTACTTCGGTTGATTTCCGTTTCAAATACCTCAATATGTCCTTCCAACCAGTTCTAGGCAAATTACTTAACCCAGCGATTTATATAGAGCACTCCGGAAATATGTGGAAGCGTTATACATCCCTGGATCTAGGTTTGCAGCCCTTGTGAATTCCTGCTCCAAGCCATTCGCTACTGCATGCCGGGCTGCCACAACCAATGGAGTTTGTAGATACTCGAAAACACCAACAACCTTGGTTTAAGTCAGTACAAGGTCGGCTGTGAGATAAGGCCCACATGCTTACATTTCTGAAAGTAGTCATGAGTGTATCTTGGCTAGTAGCATCGAGGCCACTTGCTGCGTTTTGTACCAAGGTGTTGAATCTCGGCTCCACAATAGGCATGTTGAATTCCATGAGCATTCCTTTCGTTCTGTTCATCTGGACCTCAGCAGCTAAAAGGTTTTCGGGGTTCGTAGTAGTTCAAAGATGATGCGCCATTCGAGTGATGGGTTCTCGAATATCCTTGTTATTTGTTCCCATACCACCGGTACCTGCAAGTAGAGTTGCTGCAAACAAAATACGTCGGATGGCCGCCGGGTCGAGAGCGCCACCAGAAAATTGTATATTTTAACACGTGGATGCATTTTCCATTTCGCCTAAGGACATCCATTGGAGTAAAAGTATAAAGACTTGCTGCTACATCAATTAGCTAGGGGAAAACTATGCTAGGGCCTTATACAAAACTACTTACATCTATGGCATGTTCAGTATCCGCGACAGATCTTGTATGCCCATTCGGACCAGTTGTTGTAAAGATAGGTTTAGTTGCGTCGGGGTTCAAGTTCGAGGTCGTAACAGTGGTATCACGGTAGGCTCTTGCTCTCATCTGGAATAATACTAGGCGTACTATCCTCCTCCGATATACGGTACTGAACAGCCGCCCAGCACTTGGCCAACTTATTGTTCTTCTTACCTTGACATTCCTTTTTCCAAGGGAAAATTCCAGTGGGGCACGACTACGCTCATCTAATGACGTTATGTCATCGTCCTCTAAAATTGTGAGGTCTGAACTGGCATTCGCGAGCATACCATCTCGTCGGGCTAGGGAGCCTTCACCGTCAGGATCTGGACATGCGCTAGGGTTAAGATTACACACGTTGGTAGAACATGCCAAGCTCTCCAGAGGCGGCGGAGCTTCAGCTTTGCAACATGCCACTTGTTTCTGGCCCCCTTTGATATGTTATTTCAATGCTTTGAATGGTAATTGGGCTTTACCCACATTGGCATTGGAACTTGCCACTTCCGCTTGCATGGGAGTCAACCTCTACCTCATCCTTGTTGCATTTGGCTTTAGGGTAATCGAAAGCTATTAAGGTTAATTTGATTCGACACAATACTGGACTTTCACATATACATTTGCCCGTACACCATGTACAGTCCTTCAAAATGGCGGGCTTCCAACAACAGTATCGAGCTTTTGAATCGCCTGTCAAACAACCCCATTCACCGCTTTAGTCTCGGGTGACAACCTCTTGAAGGCTAATGGGACATTGGACGCCATAAAGCAAATTATAGCGCAGGTGGGGCAAGTAGGCCTCTTAAGGCGAGGCTCACCATTTCGTCCAATAACACTAGTCTGTAATTCATTTCCAGTCTCCAGCATCACGGAAAAGGCCTTGACACCTCGAGCGCACTGGCGTGTATCACCTTTGTCTTCTGCTATCCATCCACCGTAGAATACAAAGCCCGTGAATACTTTCTCTAGAGAGATTTTGACACACCTAATTATTCGTAAGGCGTCAATAAGTCGACAAGGGTCTGATATTACCAAACCTACCAGAATAGTTCTAATGCAGTGCCAATCTCGGTCAAGTTTGTATGCCCTTGAACAATATTTCCAATCGGATTTGTACTATCCCATGTTCCATGAAGGTCGTATGTTATTCCGTACAAAGATAATGTTAACAATAATCCCGCCGATATGAGTGTACGCGTACACATTAATCCAATTACAGTATTTGAGCATGCCAGGAAGGTCAAACCATCTTAGGTACCAGTATAAGGAAGGTGCAGTGGAACTGAGCGCCAAATGTAGCTCGAAGCTGCTTGAGTAGTTCAACGTAATTCTTAGTATCGTCATCTTTACTACCGCGATCTGGTGCACCCGGGTATTCTCAATCGAGATCAATACCTAGCGTGATTATTAGTAGACAACTAGAAGCCGGAGTGAGTTCTTGAGATCATACTATCGTATCCATACTAGTTTAAGAACTTTAAGACATCGATAGCGAAGGCTCTTCTTTTCCCAGGCGATCTTGCGATACCTCCAAATAAACGTTGCGTTATAGTGCTATTATCGGAAATGGCCCAGCCGCCTACACTAACCCTTGTGATTACTAAACACAATTTTAGACTGTTACACCTAATCTGCTGTCCTACAAAGACTGCACCGAGAGAGAATAGATGTAAATGGCGAGGCCGTGCCAACGACTGCAACGGACAGTGCCATCCTGGCGAGACCTTGGTATTTAAACGGCCATGGGGTGGTAAGCAATTCCTGCGATATGAGTTTCATGTGAGAAACGCACTGACTTTCTACGTCAAAATCTGGGCTCACCGAATGAAGGAAATGGCGACACTCGCAAATGCACTCGGGGTGTTAAGGCTTTCTGCTGTGAAGACAGGGGCTGGAAAAAGATTACGGGCCAGTGTTGTTGGACGAAGTGGTGAGCGTGTTTCCAACTCCCTGACTCTACAGCGGTACTAAAGTTTGATCACAGTAGCGTACAGTGTTCTGTTGGCCGTCAAGATGTCGTTACCAGAGACGATAGAGGAGAATGGGGTTGTTTGACAGGCCATAAACAAAGGCTCGATACGGCTGCAGGAGGCCAGTAATACTGAAAGAATGTGCAAAGATCACGTGTACGTTAACTGGCGCTCTTGGCGGAGTAAATATTCCCGTGGCATAACAAAATTTCTCGTAATTGCACTTGCAACCAAGTACAGCAATTACACTAGAAACAGTGTCCTACCATCATCTTTCACATGTCGAATTCAATACGTCACCGCTACCTAAGCATTCTCCAAATATCGCCACATCTGCTGAGGCCTATCATCTCTCCAAGACTCCTACGTCCTCCTTCGTTCGGCAAAATAGCTGCAACGAGCTTCCAGCTTCGCCAATGCTCTGACATATCAGAAGGTTGTAATGTCTCGGGATAGTCTGGAAGAGACATCCTAGCAGAGAAGAGAAAAAAAAAACGTTCAGAGGACCTGTTGGAAGAATACGAAGGATGGTTCAGTGGAGCAACCTTAAAAAGTGAGGATTCTTAATTTATCGCTGCAACCACTCCAACGACGATGCATGGAAGAGGTTTTTATACAATATCCGGTACGAGATGGAACAACAATTGAAGAGCGTGGATGGAGCCACCTTGGAAGATCATTGTGGTGACCATTATTATCCCCATCATGTTACGTATCGTCAAAAGCTACTAACAGAGATGATTCGGTTTGCATCCCATTTCACGTTCCAGAGATTCGGGTCAAAATCTTACTCGTGCTTACTTTTGGCCATCCAAGATCGTATCTGCCGCCCTCTCTGCAAGGATATATACAGCAACTTGTGTATGCACATTTGGAATTTGAGGCTGCACTCCCACCCTATCGCGTTAGCCCATGGACTTAACAATCGGGATTTGAGAATACTCACAAAGACACTTGCATCGACGACCCTCAACCCTTTCGCCCCCTTTAATCTATAATTTGGATCCACAGCACCCCACGACTTTCCCATTTTTCCATACGGACCCATCTTTACCGTACGACTTCCATGATCCTCGCTTACCCCATATTTCCTTGCATATTCCAACAACTCCGCATCGGTCTTCGCATCAGCGATTGGACCGTAGAGTCCGGTGATAAGGCTATTGAGTGGGTTCAGCTGAACGAATGCAAGGATGTCCTTCATTGCTTGAACGATAGCTACCTGGTCGAACTTGTGGGTGAGATAGTTTGGATTGATGAGTGGGTAGGCAAAAGGGTCGGTTGAGGTGAGTGTGATATTGCCCGAGGAGAGGGGAGCTACGAGTGCGGCGCTGAGCGTTAGGAATTTTCCAGCAGGAGGTGCGGGGGTAGCTGACTGGCGGGAGAACCCAGCCCTGGCAAGAATCTCAACGTGCGCCGAGCCAGCACCATTGCTCGGATCTTCCTTCACACCTGTTGATGAGAGATGAGCATCTTTCACACGCAAGTAGGCCACCGTATTAGACTGTCCATTCACCATAGGCCCAGTGCGATTCGCGATCCACTGGTCGATGGCTTCTTGACGGAGCGTCGCATTCTGCGAGAGGTCATCATTTGTGTCCGTTCCGTTGACTAGATTGAAGTACAGCGGGAGCAGAATATGGTCTTGCAAATTCGCGCCAACGTCAGGCGACTCCAGCATTAGGGGAATGCCCAATCTCTCAAGCTCTTTCTCTGGACCAATCCCGGATAGGATAAGGATCTTGGGGCTGCCAATGAAGCCTGCGGAGAGGATTACTTCTTTGCGAGCTGTGATGCGAATGCGGGGAGCTATTGATGCTTGAGTGATTTCAACCATTCGGAGATCCGGGGCAAGGCTGCTTGAGGTTTTTGAGATGGGGAGGAGCCTGGTTGCTTGAGTGTTGATAAGGATATCGAGGTTACTGCGGCTATTTGCAAGCGGGGAGAGATATGCTGTTGAGGCACAGCTACGTTTACCGCCGCCGATAGATGCTTGTTGCCAGCCTTAGAATCTTTAGTCAGCGCAAAGTTGATCTTGAAGAATAGGTAGACCCACCCCAGCCCAGATTGTTTCCGGCGTTATTATCCTCGTTGAATTTAAATTTCGCATCAACAGCCTTCTTGCTCGTTTCAATAATACTCTCATGTATTGGCTTCGTGTAGCTGAAGAGGCTGACATTCACCGGCCCAAAACCGTGTGCTGACGGTATCACTTGCCCGGTAGTATCGTGACCATCCACGGGGTCCACAAGACGGGACGTTCTAAGCCAATACTTTTGCACCGCTTCCCATGACAGACTCGGATCGTCCACGAGGTCGGCCCAGTGGTCCCACGACCCATTGGATGGCCGATGATAGGTCATTTGATTAATGCAACTTGAACCTCCCAAGACAAAACCTCTGGCAATATTGACAGTGCGGTTTCTGAATCCAATCTGAGGAATCGTAGTGTAGTTCCAATCGACTTGTGAGTTGGCAAGCGATGGAGCAAGGAACGGGATGTGTACGGCGAGGTCATCCTCGACACGTCCACCGGCTTCAATGACGAGAACTTGGTTTCTTCCGTCTTCGCTAAGGCGGGCGGCCAAGACGGAACCTGCGGTTCCCCCACCGACGATGATGTAGTCATAGGTCTTCCTTGAGTCTAGTTGGCCCGGTGATGTGAGAACGTGGTAACCCCAAGCATGAGCGCAGAGAACAGTCCATAGCAGGGCTTGAAAGAGTTGCATCATCGCAAGAAGTGAGCGATGCTGGAAAGCAGACCCTCGGGGTGCGAACGAGTTAGTAGCAATTCGTAATCGGTAGCATGATTATTAAGCCTCTTCACAGCGCCATGCTGACAATCCCTGCTTCTTTTGTTAGGGTCGTCCAATGATATTGCCTATCACATCTGCATGACCCTCCATCTGCAAGGCTGAGACCATTAGTAGTAGAATTAGTGGATCGCATTGCGGAGTAGTGCCGCACAGCTACAAAACGAGTAGTTGAGGAGCTTACAACCAAGACGAGGATTAAGGCTGCCTTTGGTGCAATTGGCACAGTCAGCAATTCTATGGCTCGCGTGCCACTTGTGCACGGTCCCACAAATCAGATGCTCGCGTTTGTTGTCCACTGTGGAAGTACGGTTCTATGGGCATTATAGATCTTCTCATTTGAAGCAATGAATTCAGCATTATTGCTCTTATAATCCGATGCTTATTTGACCCGCGTACGAGGTTTTCGGAAGATGAGATGTCCAGTAAAGCATTTTTTGTGGGACAGCCTCGGTAATGCGTGCTTACAATCACCACAACTTATAGCGAGGCTGTCTCCACACTTCAAAAGTCACTCCCAACTCAATAGGATCCGAACGCGCGCGAGCCGATATTACGCGCTAGAACAGTTTGAGAACCACGCTAGGTGTCGGTTTAGCATCGGATTCAAAAAATGTAGTGGAAAACAGTGCCCAGGAGAGGATCACACAATCCTGAAATGGCATGCCGAGGTAATCGGGCATCGGATCATCAGTCTCACCGATCCTCGAGTATATTGATCTAATCGTACATAGTTTTATACTTAGCCAGTAGTCTGATCAACTTCTCATTCACACAAAGATCGTTCTTCACGCTTCCATTTTCCATCACAAAAAAGAATATAGCGGGTTTTGATGGCTCATGCAACGGACATGATGTCCCTTCATGGGATTATGCAAGGTCCCTTCATTCCATTCCGCCGATGAACTCAAACTAGAGAGTATAGATCTCAAGCGCACAACCAGCTCTACCTTTGAATAGCATGACTAGCTATGGGAAGTTAGTGCTGCATCATTGAGTCTGGCTTGTGTTCTGGCAAATGTTGCGGTTCTTATCGCATACTTCGACACTATACTCAACACCCCCGCCGCCATCCCACCAGCTCTCGCATGCTTCTAGTGCCCGTTGCTTCATTTATTAGTTAGTCGAAGTGTATTTATTTTATCCGTGCAGCACGACCCCCTTGTGGAGTTCAAATCTTCGAGGACGCTAGTCGTGGGCCCTAGGGATCCTTAGAGCTCATCTGGAGATTGCACTTTACCGCAAAGTTAGCAACACAGGCCATCGCCGTTACAATTCTATCTCTGGCCATGGGTCTGTTGGCACAACCAGTACTCTCATACCCTTCTCGTGAATTATTTCAGCCCAATGCAGCCTTCTATACAAGCCAGGTATATGATTCAGTCACGGGTAAGTTTTATTCTGAAAGCCCAACCTCAGGTAACTCCCAAGCGAGTGAACTTGGTAACCCGAACCATCTTCTCAAACTTCACTATGCTAACATAAACACAGGAAGACAAATCGATTCGAAAATGCAAGGTACCGTTACGAATGGTCTCCGCAACCCAAGTGCCCCAAACACGTATTCTACTGTCGTCTGATACTGACGCAATATATCGTTCATCTGGCGAAAATGCCACCGCACCTATCCAACTTCCATGGCCTTTGATAGTTTGCCGAACGGTCATGGCTGACGTATCCTCGATTTTAATTGTCTTGTCGCCTGATCCTGACGTAATATATTTTCCATCCGCTGAAAATACAACTGAAAATACTGGACGACTATGGCTCTTAAGTGTCTGCATACACGGTCCTATTGCTATATCCCAAATCTTTATTTTCTGGTCGAGTGAGCCAGACGCAATATAGTGGCCATCTGGCTAGAATGTAACTGAGCTTACCCAATCCGTATGGCCCTCGAAGCTTTGCCGAAGGGTCCCGGTCGATGCATACCAGATCTTAATCGTCTTGTCACCAGACCCCGACGCGATATATTGTTCACATTTCGAGAATGTGACTGATCTAACCGGAGAAACATGGCCCTCAAGCGTTTGTAGGCATGAATCCCAGCCGTTCCATGAGATAGGTGTTTGGGCAATCCAGCTGGGCATGTGCCCCTGGAATGTATTTCGGATGACACTTCTCTCATGAGTGAAGAGAAACCCAGAAGAGTGATCTAAAGGGGCGCTGAATCAGCAATGAAGCGGAAGGTAAGAGTAAACCTTTTATGTCGGCTAGAAATGCTGCAAGTTCAGTGAAATTGATACCTTAATCTAGATTAGCAAGTGCTAGCCAATTTGTTTGAGTTACCCACATTCGTAGTGCTTTGTAATTCATCAATCGTTTCAATGCTCTCTGATATCCTCCCGATGAGGCTCAATGCTTCAAGCCAGTGGAGGAAGTGGCTCGTAAGAAAGTGGTGCGCTTAGTCTCCATCTTGAATGGAGATTCCGCTCTTCGTCTAATGATGGACCTAGAAAAAGCAAGCATAATGAGCCTCGGGTGGAAGGCAGTCGTTTACTATTTCCTTGGAGACGTCTTTCCGCAGCTTTCCCGACATCTGAAGTTACACATCCTTTTTAAGGTAGGTGCTCTCCAAAAGTAGTTGAATACATATATTCACTAGTTTCTCATGGGTATTTTTCTCATCCACCTAAAATGGGTTTGTATCGCGTTTAATAGAGTCGACGAGGAAGTCCTGGAATCACAGGTGTAGTAGCTTAACAGGAGTAGTTGGATCGGTCGAGATGCTCAGGACTGAATGGAGAAGGTCCAGCTATAAATCAACGTCTGTTTTAGGGATTCCAAGAAGGTACGAAAGGGAAGCGGTAGTGAGTGTGCTTGCAAGAATGGCGATGGAGCCGACAATGTCCTGGAATCCTTTCAACACCTCTTCTATCTCTAATTCATCAAACCCGGTGAGCTATTGGTCTAACACAGACCGATAAGTCGCGTCTAGCTTCGGCATCCAGTTTCCGGCCTAGTGTGCAAGCATCTTCCAGAATTGTCCGTCCGGATTGCCACGCCGGCGGCTGTCAATGAAGCGGCAGGCTGTTGTCGCGAAATTGAAGAGAGAAATAGCCATAGAAACCAAGCTTTGGACTTTGGCTTGACCCGACCAGACAGGATGAAGTTGTAGACTTTCCTCTACGGAATCGTTGTAGCCGTAACGGATTCAACCCAACTCATGCGCTAAGAATATGGAGATGTCGTTTTCGATGATGGGCTCTGGGATTTCATGAAGGATTAGGTTCTGCTAGCTATCCTTTATTTTTATTTTAAAGCCGAGGCGAATGTGAAGTTCAGGCCTGCTTGTGACGAAGAATCGTAGGCAAACAGGGCTCAAATGCTCCGCTTCCAAGAAGAGGCTAATAATAAGCCAGACTTCACCTTCTTGGTCACACTCATCCGGCATATCGACTACTAGCAATATCATCGGGTTTTGCCTCGGATCGTCAATAAGTTTTCCTAACTGATCGAGATCAAGCTTCTGAAACTGTTCCCGCATCGCCTTTTCAGTAGTGAATGGGTCTTTATTAATTGAATTATGAATTTGGTGTATCACAGAGTGCCTGTGAACGAGCTGGGCGGCAATTGTTGTGACAAAAAAAGTTGCACCACCTCGATCTTCTTGCCCCTTCTTGAAAAAAAGGCTAGCTCCTAATTGGGCTTGACGCATGGCAGTCGAGTGATGGAAAGGTCGTTTTTAGCCTAGCTCGGATCGGATACTTATTACTCCGAAAGCTCGTAGATATAAAAGGATAGCTGACCGTAGACCGTAGATATACAATTCAGAGATCTATTTCCCAATCTCCCTCAGCTGATAGTTTCCCACAACAACTACCCTTGACGCTAACAGGAATAACGTTTATCTGAAAAATCATCACGCCAAATAGCTAACCCATCTCGCCGAATATAGCTTGCCTAACTTAAAGTCCTTGCCTCTGTCGCATTTTCATATCGAATTCGGCACTTACAAACCAACCAATCCCGCAGGCTTCAAAGATTTCTCACTATCTTGGGTCGTTTTATTATCGCTCAATTATGACTTCTCGAAGCGCTAAAGACTCACAGACAGGGTTGCCACCGCCACCGCCGCCACCGCCACCACCGCCACCACCGCCATCATCATCACGATCACGACGGATCGTTTTCCAGATGCCAGTCTTCCAGCACGTCGAGGATGTGTATATGTACGGACCCGGTGGGTATCACCCTGTTAACCTGGGCGATGTGGTCGGACACAGGTTCAAAATCATACACAAACTCGGAAATGGAGGCTTCGCTCTCGTCTGGCTCGCTCGGGATCTTAACCAAGATCGATACGTTGCGCTCAAAATTCTAAAATCAGATGCTCTAGATAAGGAGGTCAAAATCCTGGAGCATCTTAAAAATGCAGCGGGAAAAATTCCAATCACTAACCTCCGGGAAACATTTATGATTCACGGACCCAACGGGTCCCATCAATGCTTAGTGCTAGACTTTGGTGGGCCAAGCCTCCGGCGTGTTACTCTCTACCGCAAACACCCACCTCTTCTATTTCTCAAAGCCGCCGCTATGAAACTAGCAGAAGGAGTTGCTGCCCTTCACGAGGCCGGCGTATGTCATGGTGGTTAGTGCCTTCTCCCGAATTACCATAGAAGTCGCTCCCACTAACTCAAATCTAGACCTCACAGATTCCAATGTGCTTTTCGAAATTACAGGTCTCCAGGATTGGACGGAGGATGAGATCTATCGTTACTTAGGACCACCGAAGACGGCCCCACTACTACTCCTCGATGGAAAACCTGCACCACCATTCGCCCCAACCCATGTCGTTGACGCGATTGATTACTCTCCTCTAAATACGGAATATTTGTCAAGTAATATGCTTATAACTGACTTCGGCGAGGCATTCTTTAAAGATAACGTGCCTAAGAGGCTAGGAACCCCTGCGTCCTTCTCTGCTCCCGAGCTGCTTTTTGGATACCAACCGTCGTGTACTGTAGATCTATGGGCTCTTGGTTGTCTTGTATTTCAGATTCACACGTTTCGAAAGCTCATACCCGCATTTTTTGGTTCTGACCAGGAGGCAGTAGCATTGGCCATTGAAACAGTTGGGGCTCTGCCAGAAGCATGGGAAGAGTCCTTCTTCGATAAAGACAATCCCCTCCATCTCCTTGAAGTTGAGCACCCAGGACAGAGACGCCGGTGGTTTGACGACCAGATACAGCGAACTCGCACGTTGGGCTCTCAAATTCTTAAAGAGCTACCGGAGATCTCGCAGGACCAACACACCGCCTTTCTCCAACTACTTAAAAGTATTCTAGTCTTTGAGCCTAGTCGTCGGCTCCCTGCTGCAGAGATCGCAAAAAATCCTTGGTTTGTATAAGATCTCCGGGCCCGGGTTGGCCAGCCCACTGGTGCTGGGGCACCCGAGGGATGCATCGATGAGACTAGTGGATCTCGCTACATCACTGCTAGGCCTGTGCGTTATGAGAACCACGACTGTAATCCTGACGCGGAGCTGAAAGCAGAGGAAGATTGCGCAGTTGTCGTCGCACGGTGCAATTGTTGGGGTTAGAAATCTTCTTTATTCTGTAAAGGCAATCTCGGAGACACAACATCGTGGACTACGTTTCAATAATGTCAGGTTCGCGTTAGATTCTGGAAGTGCTTACAGAAAGAACTCCTGTAAGCGAGTCATAACGACATCCTCAAACCAGAATTCCTTTCAAATTTAATGATACATAATTTCACTACTCTTGTGAATACAAAAAGAATTTCAAGATACTAAGGAAGGGTGTTCGATCCTCAAACAAAATCAGTTCCTAGGAGGCTAGCGTAGCAGTAGGTAATGCGATGACGCGTTGACGCGCTCCTTCGGGCACTGACTGCCGTGAAACGCTCAACTCATTGCAATTTTTACTACAAATGATCAGGGGGCAATAAAGCTCCCAAGAACCAGTGGGTACACCTGAACCCAAGAACCGTGTGTTTGTCGGCTTGTTAGGCTTCGTGTTGTATCTTAGATTCCGGCATTGAAGTCACATTCAATGACTCTATTGGTGCATTAGTAAAATCATCGAGATCCTTTTCAAGGCTACTTCGAACTAGCAATTCTTTTTTCTTAGGTATCCATGAATATGTCACTTAATTGAGTTGGGCGCACTTCCGCCGCAGTCCAAGCTACCTGGCATGGATCTACTATTCAGGGCAGCTAACTTGATGCAATGATGCTACTCTTGCCTTCGTGTGTATCGACGCGTGTGATGATAATATACAGAATTTCTCGTGGATTTACAAACCCCTGGTTTTTGTGTACTCAAAAAAAAAAAAGGTTCTTCATGTGCGTGCGTACCGTCATCGATAAATACCATGCATCGAAAGAGTCGACACACAGTAAGCCCTAGACCGGTAGCCCTAAATACACATGCAAAATCGATCTTCCCGTTCCCGGGGTAGTTGGCGTCCCTGGACCATTGAAGCGGTACATCTGGTAACAAAACACGAATAGCTACCTAGTCATGACATCAGGAATCTCGTCAAAGCTCAAGGGAGACGCATGGGATTTTCAAAATGCAAGGTCTGTTCATTGTCTGACATGGTCAATGCCTTCCTACAATAGCTGAACCTAAAACAAGCCACACGATATATGGTTGGCCTGCGCCTGTGCCGTCCTGTACCTAAGGACGTCGAACGGTGCCACGGAAGACTGCATCCTAGATATGCTAACGCGGCCGCAAACAGCTTTGCCAAGTGAACTATACCATAGATTTAGGAGCCTACTAAGAATTCTACTAGTATTCATATTTACTCTTTCACGGAAACTCGGGGAAGCCGAGGATGTCCACTCTTATTCAGATTTATCTTCGCTCAATGCTTCAAAGTTGCACTCACGAGTGCTCAGCCACAACATAGAGGGGTGCCTGATTCCGGTTGCATGATCGGGTTCTTGGATTAGAGCGGATCAAGGATTCTTAGATGACAAGGTAGTAAGTACGGAAATATTGATACGTTTGTATTGAAAAGCTATATGCATTCTGTCTCCTTTTTTCGCGGCATTTGTCACTCTTTTCGTTGGGCATTGTCTTTGGTGGTGAGTCTGTATAATGCAAACTCAACCTATACCCGCGACAACATGGGATTGATTAGCGCCTTCATGAGACCTGTAATTTTTTACTCTCCTATACCTGCCAACCATTATTCCACGCTTTCTTGTCGGGTTCGTATGGTCCTTGTGGATGAGCCACCTCATGCGACTTACGGACGCTCAAGGGCCTGAAAATGGGTCCCCTCTGTTCCCGCCTGACTTAACCGGAGGTAGAAAAACAAAAATTAGTTAGTGGCATTATCATTTTCGAAGAGATTATTATACCTTCCCTAGCCTTATACGACTGTTTTCCCTCTTACTTAGTCTTTAGCGTGCCTTGTTTTCTCTCCTCCGTTAACTAGTCATAGATGACTATCTTGAGAGCCTTGTTTCTTTAGAACGACTTTCTAACACCTGATGTACTTAAACTTAGTCTATTAATCAACTTCTTAAAGAAAGACTTACAAAAGTCTAGAAATACCTAGCTACTCTAGTTAAAGAAGATGTTTTAGTCGAGAACGTAAGCAAAGTCTCTTATTAGTAGCTTATAAGAACCTAGAATAAGTAAGTAAAGCTATTTTTAGACGCTTAAAGAAGCTATCGAAGCTCTCTGGAGCTCCTCTCTCCTCAGCGCTCTTCTCTTCGGAGAGGTTCTCCACGAAGACCCTCTCTCCACGGAGCAATTCTCTCTCCGGAGTGGTTCTCTCCGCGAAGACCTTTTATCCACGGAGCGGTTCTCTCCACGTCGCTCTTCTCTCTTCGGAGAGACTTTGCTCGGAGGCCTTTTATCCACGGAGCTCCATTCTCCTCAACGAGGTTCTACCCGGAGACCTTCTCTCCACGAAGCTTGCTGTTCAATACCGTCATCACTATTTCCAAGACTGTCCCAGACGCCTTTGTAGCTGCATTGAATTGCTTCAGAGCTCCGTTCTAGTTTTTAAATACACGATGCAATTCTTATAGCATGTTTCTTACTCGGCAACGTAATCTTCCGCCTTCTTTCTCGTCCACACTCATGACCAGTACGGTATGTATGAAAAGAGTGTCAAGACTTGTTGTAGATATGATTTCAAGGGCCCGAAATCAGCCCCTTTAAGACCTCTAGGAGATTTACTAGGAAGGCCTGAAATCAGGCTCGTCATCAAGTTACACGGCGTGGAATGGGGCCGCTGCAACAAACTTCGCCCCTGTCTTTGGGACCTCTCCATCACTTCGATAGCACCTTGACCACACGGCTGGTATACAATCTGTAGTAAAGGAAGAGACTCCCCTAAAAAAATCGAATTTGCTGCCTAGAGTTTTGAGCACGTGGTGTCATAACCTAAGATCGATCATCAGGATCGTATCGGTTTGGAAAGTAGAATCGCTTGAACGGCTTCTTGCCCTCTGTGAAAATCTCACCCATCTCGTCCTTGGTGAGCTCGAAAGTCAGAGCGTCTGCATATCCCTGCAAGCGCTCCTTCTTACGCGTGATCGTTACAGCAACGATATTCTGCTGCAGGAACTACCGAAGCATGAAGGCAGAGTTAGACACATTATGAGCCTTGGCTATGCGCTCTAGAGGCCCTACAAGTGGCCTTTCTAGACAACGGGCTAGTGGAGTAAGACCCTTAAACGCCTCTACCTAGATGCCTTGTTCCTGTATCTAAGGAATATAGGGGACGCCATCGTTCTCACGCTGTATTTATGGGTGATATTCTAGCTGATTCACAACGGGAAGCTCCTTCGGGCTGCCGTTGAGAATTATCTCGAGGTCTTTACGCGTAAAATTGCTGACGCTAATTAATTTAGCCTTGCCTGAAGCCTTAACCTCCTCCATTCTACGCCAGATATTTTGGTAATCTTTACGGGTGTGAAGATCCCAAGGCTCATGAATAAGATATCTAGTAGAATATGAGTACTTATGAAGCTGCGATTATGCCTTGAGGGGCTTACAGGTCAACATAGTCGAGCTGTAGTTTCTTTAAGCTCTCATCAATGGCTTTAGGAACGTCTTTGATCCCATCCGCGACTTTAGTTGTGACGAAGAGCTCTTCACGAGGGATACCACTCTCCTTGGTGGCCTTGCCGACCTCGGCTTCATTGTCGTACATCTCGGCACAGTCAAGGTGGCGGAATCCAGCTTCTAGAGCATCCTTGGCTATTCGAACCAAATCTTGATCAAACTTGCCATGGTCTTCTGGCTCCTTGAACCATGCCGTGCCGGTACCGAAAGCAAGCTAAGTGGGGTCAGCGGAAGCGACATTGACGTGTAGTTTTCATGTCAGGCTGGCCATGGGCACGTTATTACCATCACGAAGACGCACTAGAACGGTCTTCATCGCCAGATGGCCCGCCATGACGTGCTGAGTGGGCGAAGAGATGGTTGAGGCGATGCCTTGTAGACGCCGAAGGGCTGGTGTGAAACTGTGGATGACCTTGGAAGGGAGCGGCGAAGAGAACTGCGACGCGATCAACACAGCGACTCCGGCGGACGCGACGAGAAGAAGAGCTCGACGTACAGCGGTAGACATCTAAGCAGGCATGTCAAAGATGCGTTACGCTCTGCAGCCTTTTGTAATCAAATGCGAGGCAGGCGTCTTAGGCGGTCTGCGCCTTTACGACTTCCGTATACGAATGATGGAGAAGGCAGCGCCAAGTCATTGAGCATGTGCGTGTGTATAATGGGCCCGCCCACGTAAATTAATTAATAACAATTCTACTGGTTAGCACATATGTTTCGCATTGCTAATAGTGGCCCGGCCAAGTCAGCTGCCATTATAGCCTCAAACCCTCTTACAAAGAACGGCAGTATCTCACCAAGAGTCGCATCTCATCGACATCTCATTGCCACAACAAGCGGGAAAAGTCCATTTGATTCTTGGTCGCGCTACATGATGGCACCAGAAATTAATTTTGCAGTTACTGGAAACGAGGTAAACATAGTATCGCGACACAGAAAAGCACTTTTGACTGAATATTGTTCTTGCAGCCGATCCTTAACTTTGACTATAATTCTTCTAGATTGGTGCTCGATGCGTTGCCGGAATTGATTACACGAGAGGGCAAAAAGAACATACGCGTCCGAAAGCTTGCCCAAGATAGCCTTGATACTTACACAGATGTCCGGTCCGTTTCCCACAAGGTGTGCGCTGGAAAGCGGAAAGACTTCTTTCCAAAGCCGGACGCAGGGGAAGAAGATACCACGATCGACATCGATTTTGTCGTGCATCTTGAGATGGAACTGAGAGAGGAAACGTTCGGACTGGAGACGCAGGCTCGCCGTGAGGTATACGACAAGCCTGACAGCGACGGGAAATACCTCGGGACCAATCCATTCATTGAAAAAGGGCTGCCAGAAGTGCTGAAGACAAGCCTTGACGTGCATGAAGCATGGGAGAAGGTGTATAAACAATTTCTGGTGAGTGAGTCCAGTAGCTAATCGGCTCCAATATTCGTCCGCTGTGGCTCACTGCATGCCTAGGATACGCAACCGCGTCCGTAGCGTAGTACGCCTACGTTCGAATCCAATAACACCTATGGAAAGCAGCCTTTAGAATTACAGCGTCGCCGAGTTCTCACGTAGCTCGCTGTACCATTAGCTATCTACATCATCCGCAGTTATTACTCTCTTTTGAATTTCTTCCGTACATGACCAAACGGTCATGCCGGAAATCTGCGGGCGCTATGTGGTCCTGGGCGGCGGATTGCTCGGAGCCTCCATAGTTCGTGCTCTTAAGATCGGGTCGCTAAACGACCATATTGTTTGGTTCACAGGTATGGAGAGGAAGACGGCTTCCACAGATCACAATAAGATCATACGCACTCTTTATCCAGACGAACTTTACGTCCGACTCGCACAAGATGGCATGAATCCTTGGCAGGATCACGAATGCTTCCATCAAATCGGATGGGTTGCGGGAGTGAGGGAAGGGGCCCAGAGCAAAACGAAATCACCAAGCGACATCAAAATCACCAAGCGACATCAAAATCTCTATAGATGAGTATCAAAGCATGGTCGGCTCGGACGAAGCTCCCAGACTGTCCGAAACGGAAGAATTGTGGCATAGTCGCACCGTTGGGTACGCAGATACAGCGTACGCGCTCCAGCTTGTAAAGGATGAGGTCAAAGCTCTTGGTGTTGAAATCAGAGGAGTAGACGTACGAAGGATTCTAACGGATGATGACAGGAATTGCCGGGGCGTTGCAGAAGTGCCATACGAGATTCTCGCTGACAAAGTTATCGTGTCCGTAGGCCCGTGAATACCACAGCTTCTCGGAGTATCTAAAATACTGTTCCCTGATAGAATCCTTCGGATCATCGGACTGGTTGTAGGCATTCTTCGACTAACTGATACTGATACATTGAATATGGGCACGTCAATGTCCGTTAGGGATGAAGGTAAGGTTAAGGCTTTAGATTTTTTCTGTGCTCTCTCACAGTCGCTACGAGAGGTGATAGTATTGAAACGACACAACCTTTTGAAGTTGACGACACCACGCACGTTTAAGGTGGAGAGCATGAAGAAACTTTACGATCATCTGATAGCATGCGATGCTAGTGCAAACAATGCTGTTTTGCACAAGTGGTTTCCGCAGTTCGAAAATAGAGATATAGAAAGTTAGGTTTGTCCGTGAGTATCCTGACTTCGTTGGCGAGGTATATGACTGAAGACTCTAGTGATCTTCTCACCATTGATGGAAGATTTATTATAGACGAAGTCCCAGACATCAAGAATCTGATTGTTGCTTCAGGTAGAAGTTTTCATTCAGCCAAGTTTTTTCCGAATTTTGGAAGTTTAGTTCAACGATATCTTGGGAAGGGGGAGTCAAATACATTGTTTGATGAAGTATTGAGAGGATGTGAGTAGGAAAGACCTCACGAAGTACAACACGTTTATCCTAGGGTCATTCCAAAACCTGCGAAGGATTGAACATGTTTATTTTAACGTTATTTATAGGGAGGCTGAACACTCGGCGAAACTGAACACTGATTTCCATCTTATCCTACTTCACCTCTTCGTTGTCTATAATGCACGTATCGATACGCAATTTTCACGCATATATGCAAATAGTTCGAACAGTATAGAGGCTGCAAAAAGCGCATCTAGAAGGCGGAGAGCGCGACGGCTCCCCGACCAAAACGCCAGGTGTCAGCTCAACAATTCGTACTCCTTCGGCATCTCGCGACCTTCGATCCAAGCTTTTATGCCTGGAACAAATAGCTCTGGAAACTGTAAGTCCCACCAGTGAATCGCTTCTCTCACCACAAACCCCTTGCACTCCGGATTCGCACTCCCGAGTATCTTCCCGGCGTCCCTCACATCTCTGACGTTATCTAGCTTTGCACCCGCGATGGTCGCGATCCTGACGCCCTTAATCTCCGCGAGGCTCTCCTGCGTGATTTTGACGAGCTCGGTGA
Source organism: Ophiosphaerella korrae (assembly GCA_028456385.1). Lineage (NCBI taxonomy): Eukaryota > Fungi > Ascomycota > Dothideomycetes > Pleosporales > Phaeosphaeriaceae > Ophiosphaerella > Ophiosphaerella korrae. The sequence continues at coordinate 10,319 of JALNQF010000358.1, read as the reverse complement.
AGCCGGCCGTTAGCAGCGCTATGGACTGGTTCTTTAGGCACTGCTCCCGCAGCCTAGGGAACGGCTTCACGCCGAGCGAGGGTTAGAACATGCGCCTATTCTCGGGGCTGCTGATGCATCTGATGAGCCAGGCGAGGGGGCGTGGCTGCGAGAATAGCTGGAGTTTGAAGCCGTTGTTAGGCGCGCACCTGGTGCACCATAGGCTGAGCAGGAGCTCTATATGTTGCCCCGCAAGTTCCAGACTCATGAAGCCGCCTGTCGAGAGGTCGATGAGATGGGCCTTGCCGCCTTGAACTTTCGTCTTGATGAGATGGGCAAGCGTATCGAAGGTGTTGTCTATGGTGAGGGGCGGGAACCCTTTGGACGCAGAGTGCCTAGGCAGATCGATGAGGAAGAGTTTATAGTCCTTGGAGAGGACTAGTGTGACGCCGGAGAGCTCTAGTGAGAGATATGTTATTAGCTGGAATATGACGGTCAATCGTCTTAAAGGGGCTCTAAGTAAAGGAAAGTATTACCGAGACTGGGGTCTGCAGCTAGGCTACTTACTCCTCTGTGACCCAAAAATGGGACCGGCGAGTACGTTCCCTAGCAGTCTCTTGGGGCCCGGTTTCGGGTCCTCTTCATGCTGCTCAGGGTGTTGAAGCAAGTGGTTGTATTGTTATAGCTATGGTTCAGGCAGGCAAAATGCCTTATATACGTTGGAGCATGCTCAAATCCTACTTCGTGTTTCAGCCTATCTTCAAATGTTGCCACATGATTTTTTGACACTCCCACTCGATGGCGACGATCATCTGGAAGTGCCAGCGACCATTTATCACGATACCGTTAGGCCCCGTTAAAACCTTTCAAAACTCCTTTGGAGGGAAAAAGAAAGGAAAGGGTGCCCATGCATTCTTCCTTGCTCAAGCTGATAACATGTGGGTATCATTCGATACCTAGGCCTCTCTGACGCTTGGATTGCCAGCTGATTGCTCCGCTTCCGATGTCGAACAGGTATCCAGCGGTTGATATTCGTATGTTGCGATAGCCGGCCCAATCTGCGTCTATAAATCCTTTCAACATTTGAAGCTGGCCTTTGTACGTGGGCCTGAGATCTTTCGTGCTCTTGAGATACCGCAGGATGCGTCGAGCGAGCTTCATGTGTTGTGGTCCAGGGTTTATCAAATGCCGGCTCGCCACGGAGACTGCGTATGCAATGTCTCCTCAAGTCCCAGGCATGATATGCGTTAGAGCTCCCACCATGCGCTAATACTCGACTCTCTGAATTTGAGGGCAGTGGTACTCTGAACTATTCTCTATCTGCGGGGAGGTTTCTATGGGCGTATTGATTGGAGCGCAGTTGCTGATTCCGAACTGATTAACAACTTTGTCAATCTAGGCTTCTTGACTCATGGACAATATCTGCTGACGGTCCCACTTAATGGACAACCCAAGATAATAGCTGCACGGTCCAAGGTCTGTCATTTGGAAGCGGTTTCTAAGGGCTCTCTTAACCCTCTTTGTCTCTACGATGCTTAGTCGAACGATGAAGAGATCATCAATGTACACTGCAATGTACATATTGCTCCGTACGAAGATGCCAAGGTCAGCGTTAATTGACTCGAAGCCGAGATCGCGAAGGCAGCTCGTGAGAGTCTAATACCAAATTCGAGGGGCTTGTTTAACCCATAGAGTGCTTTTCAAAGTTTTCAAACCCTCGGTGTGCCGTCTGTCATGTGTTGTGGCTGTTCGACGTAGATCTCATGGTCTATATCTCTGTACAGAAACGCCGGTTTCACGTTCATTTGCTTGATCTCGAGATCCAAGGCAGGCCAGGTTGCGAACAGAGCCTTGTAGCTCATAGGCTTGACAACAGAGGCAAAGGTCTCATCATAGTCAACACCTGCTTCTTGTGTGAAGCCTCTCACTACCCATCTACTTTTGTAGCGGATGACTTCCCCATGCGGTCCTCGTTTGAGCTTGAAGACTCAAGTGCCGCTGAGGATCCGTCGATCCTAGGGAAGTTAACGAGCTTCCATGTTTTATTATGTTCAAGCGAGTTGACTTCTTCGAGCATTGCCCTTTCCCATGCAGGCCAGCTCGTATCATTCTTCGCTTGCTTAAGGGTCTTTGGTTCAAAGGGTTCCGTTTCTCCTGCAGCTACTGTTAACAACGTTGGGGTTACGTTGCCTTCAGATACATTCATCAGCACAAGTTCTTCTCAGCTGTCATCGAATGTATCTGTTGCGGCCTGCGAGGTACGGATTCTTAGTTCGGGGTGATGCTGCAGGGTGTTGCAGGGTTTCCCACCGCACTCTGTGAACCAAACGATCGAGTTGGAGTCTCAGATATCGTTGCCGTTCTCCTAAGTCTTGATCATGTTGAGCGTCGCCCTGTTGCTGGTCGCCGTCAGGCAGTGAATCACTTCCTTGCAGAACATCCGAAAATGATCCAAAGGTATCATCACTTCTAAGAGGCGATAAGGTCCTATCTCCCTGTTCAGCAACTAACTGCGAGTCATCGTCACTCGACTAAGATTGCGCTTGCTCACCGGAGTTATCGTCACTCGTTTGGGGTAATAATTGCGAGTCCTTGTCACTCGACTGACATTGCGCTTGTTTCAATGGTGCAACGGACATATGACGTTCAGATGCTGGTACGGATGCTTGCCGTATACTTACCGACGGTTGATTTGGTAACACCACCGTTAAAATTCCCCCTGCAGCAGCAGCCGCTGCCTCAGGTAAGCTATATCGTTTAGCTCCCACATCTTCTATAGTCTGTGTGGAGGGAGCCATAAAGGTTTCTTGAAATCCGGCATTTGTGCTTCCAACGATTCTCCCATCTTCTAGTAGGATACGATAGTTGGTGTTCCCCTCACAGCCTAATAATATGCATGGCCTTGTTCGCGGCTCAGTCAATTTCTTCATCTGCCTTGGTGGGACCAGGCATTTCCCCCTTGACCCGATCACCCATAGTAATCTGGCTGGAGACTTGCTAAGAACGTTGCCGAAGGATAGGATAGGCATATGTATGCATAGACGCCTCATATTTATATTTACTGCAGGTGACCTCAACCCTCTATATTATCTCTACTAGATTGACAATTTGACATAGGGCAATCTGTCTTGATAGTGCGAGTATGACGTTTACGCGCTCTTGCAATAGCTTCTCCGCCTTTATCACAGTCTAAGGTAATTATACTGAGTGTCTTTTGCTCGTCGTTTGTAGATCTAATCTTTCGGAGGCAATTACTATACTCTTGAGCCTATTTTTACGTCTCTTTCAAGTCTCCATCAATAGTAGGGTATTCGGCCGCGGGTAGGGATTCGAGAACCATAGTGTAAGCGTAGTAGTAGGTATTAGCAGGCTTAGAATACTCTTAGCTGAGATAGATGTTCGTAGATATTCTAGGTCTTAGCACAAGTCACGTGGTTTGCACACTAAAATATAGAGCCCCCTCTAAAATTGAAGGGGATGTATCTCTAACGTCTTCAGGGTCTATACGTAGCAAAATTGGGGTGTAAGAATATCACTCTTCTTTCGACTGCCTTTCAGAGTTACGAAGCCTCGCTTCAGGCAGCCGCTTTACGCCGGATCTAATTTTTTCTGAATACACCTCTCCACATTTGCCTTTATCATGCAGTGCTTAGCCATAAATGCTGCTCATCACAACAAGAACATCAATGTCTTAAACTATAATCAACTATACTAATTGTTTCGGAGTAAAGGCAAAAGCTAAGCAAGACGGCGTAACTCGGACGACGGAGTTGTCGTTACTACTCTATCTGCCTAACGCCATCATTCAATGATTGGGAATACTCTGCTGAAATAATATTATGAATGCCTCAAGGTTCAAGAGCTCAAGAGCGTGCGCTCCAATCGCGCGCGTCGGCGGTGTTTATCCGTCTACAGCATGCAGCAGCAAAGATCTAATTTCCGCAATCGAAGAGAGTAGCATCGAAAGTAACAACACGGGTTAGCCAAGTCATCGCATCCGTCTCGCTCCGCCAACTTACTACGGCCCGTTATTGCATCAGTTATAACAGCAGGGCGCTTTATTAAACAGGATCCGTCTTTAGTACTACTTCAGCTTAACTCACTACCATTTTGCATAATCCACACCCTGCGGTGTATAACGGAACTCCTTGTAATTCTAGCTCATTCTACCAAGCCTCGCGCTTTGATACTCAATGTAGTTTCCTTGCTATTACTCTCGGCCACGTCAGCTTCGATTAGCGAGTCCTATAGGAGTCCTTCGACATGGTAGTAGATCACAGTTTATGCATTAGCCCTGCCGCTCGTCTAATTACACCTAGTCAAAGTCTACAAGGCAGTATCAAGAATTGCAGATCCAGAATCCAATAAAGCCTTTCCAGTCTCGACTATTCGACCGTCTCTTCATTACCCAATCAATACAGGCTAGCTAGTCACTTGCGCCTTAAAAAAATGAATCCCAAAGTAGCGCTCACCCTTCGGCCGCCATTCTAAGGTTGTAACCACCATATTCGGTGATTATAGCGTTGAGAGAACTAGCAGAGCTTGAACCGCTAAGCATAGCTACTTTAGTAGTGTTAAGGGTATTGATTCTAGTAATACCCTTTCGTTGTGCTGCTCAAGCAAGTGCTGTATACTGCAATTCTTGATAATCTTTCGTGAATAATTTCTTTCTAATATCTTCAGATGCTTGGTGTTGAAGAAATTCACTAGGCGTACTAGAAGCTAGCCTCTCTAAAAGGTTGTTTCTTAAGGAGGCTTCCATTAGTCAGGAGATGCTTGAATAGATAGCAAGCATTGCGGTCCTTGGCAGTCCCAGAACCAGCCATCCTTTAGCTTAGGGGGTCTGGAAGTAGAACCAGTCAGCACAGAAGATGCTGCATCTGTGCAACGACTCTTGCCCGATTTCAGGAACAATGAAACTTGCCTAGGACAGTGGGCCTGATATTCAGGTACCATCAAGGTGCAATCAGCCTGGCTCGGGCTGCGCTCATCCCACACTCAAGTTGGCTCATCCTAGCCCAATTATGTACGGCTCAGGCTCTGATTTAGCGCCATACTAACTTGATTAAGGCCAAGTTCAGGTCGTATTACTAGGGGCAGTATTGATAGAACAAGGATTTCTAGACGAAAAAATAACTGAGTAAGAAAGTAAGGATACGTCTAACCAAGTTTGGCATCCGAAGCTCAGTGACGACTCCCGTCGTACTTGGCGGCATTTGCCAGCCTTTTCGTAGGGCATTGTCGTCGGTGGTGGGACTGTATAGTGCAGCAGGTATCTACCCAGAGGAATTCTAGGATATCATGCGCAGCTTGCTTTGCGCCAGAATTAAGCTTGCGATAACCCGCCTTACCCTTACCTGTACCCTCTGTTAAGTCCCTAAGGTAACTTCTTCATAATCCGCTCCCCAAGTATGCGAAAGGATCGCATATCGCAGGGTATCCCCACCGACGCATTCGACTAGGCTGAGTTCGCTGTTATCTTCAAGTCGTAGAGTCGGTCATGGTACGTGGCTAGGAAATGTAAAGATAGTAGAAGCAGAAGCGGTTGGTAGACTATGGCCCAAGTGGATGTGTGAGCTAGCCATATTGGGTCTGCTTTAGTTCTAGCGGCTTTGATTGACTTAGCGGACGCAGCTGCGCTTCGTGTCGGCATGTCAACTGACTATGGATTTGCCTCGGTTGAGATGGCAATGCCAAGCTAGGTTTGGCGCGTGCGCAGCTCTAAGCGAGCTCAACTCAACTCAGCCCCAACACAACATTTTTACAACACGTTAACATCACGTTCGTAACACGTTCCCACGCACACAATACAACACCACCAAAAAATGGTTTGCAAGACTCTAGCACAAAACGTAGGTTGATGAAACATGTTGCAAAGTTGTTCTAATTACGTTCTAGTATAACTACTGACGTTATATTAACCTGATATCAGCACCTCAAGGCTTGGGGCCATTTTAGCTCAACAACAGCGGCGACCTAGTGGTAGAGATCGGAGAGTTGTTTTGCAGGGCCCTAGTAGGCAATAGCATCTATAGAGTGAGAACATGTTTACAAAACGTTTTAAGTATGTTCTAATTAATATAGCGAAAATTGGGTACAAGAGGTAGCCTAAGAACTTACATCAAAAACCAGCACAGATACAGCGACATTGCGCTATGCGAGAATGCTAAGGGGCAGATTTACTACAGCATCCTCGCGCTATTAATAGGTAAGTGTGTGGAACGCGTTTAAAACGCGTTCTAATCACGTTCCAGATTGGTACCAAGGGGTTATAGAAGAGCATAATCGTGTGTTAGATAAGCGAGTTGTTAGGATAGAGCAACAGCGCCGGCTATATCAGATGCTCTCCGAAGATCTACCTAAAATCTACCTATTTAAGATTAGCACTAAGGTAAAACAAGTTCGGAAGCTATTTCAAACGTGTTCTAATATAGCTATAGCTTGATCTTAATCGCATAAGTAACTATTCTAGGCGCTCAGGCTGGGTTGTGCCTTACAATACGTGCAAAGAAAATTTTAGGAATAACACAACTAGTAAGTATACTAGAATATGCTTAAAGCGCGTTTCTAACACGTTCTAGGATGCGAATTCAATTTTAACATTGATAAACATAGTAATAGGGTAGAGGGTAGTCAACATTGTAAGAATATTAATTAGTAGGAGATTTAGGTATCTTTGTACCAGCTATCTTAAAGAAGATCTAAGCTAATTTCTAGTAGATTAGTAGAACAAGTTTCAATATAGATTAAAACGTGTTCTCTAGTAAACAGATAATAAGAGGTTTTAGTTTAGTAGTTTTCTTTAATAAAATATCTACTATATTATTGTGCAGTTACTCTATATAAAGTTAAAGTACTATCTACTTATACAGGACCTTATAAAAATGTACTTTACATTATTATTCTTGTTACAAACCTTATATATAGGAGGGAGATTTTTTTTAGTAAGAAGTTAGTAGCATTTATTCGTATTAACCTAAAACGTATTATAAATGTAATGTAAAGACGTTTTAACAGATACTTGCCTCTCTTTTAACTTGCCCTTGCTTTAAGTTATTGGCTTAGTATATTGGTATAGGAATAAGATTCTTAGGAAGAGCCTTATCTAGCAGCAATAGAGTAATCTCCTCTTCCACACGAGGTTGTATATATAACTACTTCTGTTGTTTTAAAGGAGGTAGGGGAGGAGAAAGTAGATCTAGTGTAGGGGAACGTGTTTTAGAGTCGTTTACAACGCGTTCTATATCTTCTAATTAGCCTCTAAGTTCCTCCTCAGGTTCTTTAGTTATTTAGTTGTGCTTAATAGTTTGTTAAGGAGTTGCTATAGGACAAATTAATAAGGAACGTAATTAGGACGAGTTCTAGAACTCTTTTGACTACGAATCTCTAGGCATAACTACTACGTAGTAGAAGTAGAGAGTATTGGTATCGTTAGAAATTGAACGTCGCCTAGTCTTGACAGACTCAACCTTGTACAACGGATAGCCTCGCCGGATGTAGTAAACTAAAGCACCTTGATCGCTAAATTTCTTCTAGTGTAACATTAGAACGCGTTACAAACACATATAGATTATGTTTAAGTACGTACTCTATATAGCTACTTATTGTATAGGGTCTACTTTGCTCTATAGAATAACTCGCCAGGATATATAGTATATAAGCTATTAATATTCTTAGCGAATTTAGGTGTACCTACTAGCAGAGAAGCTAATTCAGCATATCTCTAATATACTAGCTAAACTAGTTTAGAACGCGTGTAAAACATAATCTAGTTACATACTATAAGAAGTAAAATCTTGTTCCCTATATTGTAGGTAGAGATAGAAGAGAAAGATAGAGAGAAGCGAGTCACGGCAAATAGAGTTTTTAAGCAAAGAAAATTTTTCTACGCTAGAACATATTTAGAACATCTTTAGGTCGCGTTCTAAGCCTCTTTATATTGTAATCTAATTTTCTCCTGCTTAAATACAAGCTTCTCCTTTTCTAAGTTAAACTTCTCTCTTTCTAACTCAAGTTTTAACTTCTAGATCTCTAACTATTCTCGTTTAAACAAGAGTAATTAGCTTAAGAGTAACTAGCTTAAGAGAACAGCCTGTCTTTAGAGAGTTTGCGCACTTATTAGGCTAGAACGCGTTAGCAACGCGTTTCAAATGTGTTATAATACTTACATTAGTATAGCGGTTGCTCTTAATAGTAACTGCGCTAGTAAGCTTAGTAGCGACGATTGCAGTTAAGTTTGTAACCGAACGTTTTATAACTTTAAAGCTATCTACTTGTTGCGCTGCAGTAGCTCTATAGAGCTTATAGGATTATCTTTATTATCTAAGATAATATAGGCGTCCTTAAAGTTATTATATTTGCGTTCTAAAGCTATTTTAGTGTATATATTTCTTTAGTAATAATAATATTCTATACTTCTCTCACGTCCTCTATTAAGAGAGTATCGAGTGCTTAGACTCGAAGTAGCACGATAGGCATAGCGAATACTATACTTATTACGGGCATTAAACTCCTTCATATCCTAGAGATCTATTTAAGCTGCACTAAAACGCGTTAGTAACACGTTATAAACCTATTTCTACAATTCACCTTACTTTTGTATAGCCTCAATAAGCGATATACAGATACCTATTCAATATCCCTTTTACCTAGCCTATTTAGCAGCATTAGTATATAATTCTAATATATCCTAGACTTCTTTACTTATTTAGCTGCAACATTAAACTAACCTAGCAGTAAACACCTTGTTCTTCTTGTTCTTAGCCTAGTTCCGAATTGTAGGAGTCTCTTCGTGTGCTAAAACATGTTTAAAATACGTTCCAATCGCATTTAATTGTTTAAACTTACCTATTAACAAGTTACAAAGATTAAAATACTCCTCTTTTAATTTAACGTTAAGGAGAGCTTTTATACGACCCTAGGCAGAATCTGTATAATAAAGAGCACGCTAAATTGCGGTATTAATACTCCTTAAGAAGTGAATATAGTAGAATCAAATACAAGATTAGAGTTGCTATCTCTACTCTCTCTGTTGTAGGTCTATTGTATAGAGATATTAGCTAAGTCCTATTAAATAAGTTATGAACGCGATCTAAACGCGATATACTTTCTTCTTACTAAGTATCTACTTACTGCACATATCAAGTGTAGTACCGTAAAATCTACGTTAATAGATATAATACTATTGTACTAGCTTCTTTGCACGCTCGCTAATAAGCTTGAAGTAAGCAATAAAGCTTAGTTGATATATTTCTAGGGAGTCGTTATTAGTAATAATTCTACCTAGGGTAAGCACTAAAACAAGTTACTATCGCGTTTAAAACATGTTTTAAATTTTCTCCTTACACTTATTGTGCCCTAAGTAAAATATCGCAATCAAGATCTCTGCCCATTTCCCATTTAATCTCTTATATAACATATCCATCTGAAATGTCTTCTAATCTAGTAGTACTCGTGCCTACTCATCATAAAAACAGAGCACAATATTACCAGATACGCCAAAGATAATCTGTCGAACATATGCCTAGTATTGTTGTTAAAACGCGTTTAGATCGTGTTACAATCATGTTCTCACAGTTTCCGGAATCTAATGCTTTGTTCTCCACTCAAATACAACGCCTTCTATACCACTTTAGTGTGGGAAGCAGAGTAGCTTTTCTCGTTTCAATATTAACAATATACGATCTTTATTTGCAAATACAATATAAAGATCTTCGATAGATCGAAGGCTATACTAAGTAAGATACGCTTTCAATTGTGCAGAATTAAGAAATTGCGCTGTATCATGTTAGAAACGCGTTGCAAACCCGTTTTACTTCCTACTTACATCTCGTTAAACCTAGTGTAAGCATAGGTCGAAGTATTGCCTCAATCTCCGCAATTACCTCTCCCCCAATAATATTTAGAGGTAGAGGTACATGTGTATGTATTCCAAACGCAATTAGTACGAAGTATAGCACTTTGTTAAAGTCTACAGGTATTATTACGTGGTAATAAACCTCACAGGACTTCTTAACAAGAGTCCCAATACCTTGAGGGTGATCGATGTCTAAAACACGTTATTAACGTGTTAGTATTGTGTTTTATCTTACCTACTGCATTTTGTAGCCCTTGTTGTCATAGGCTCAACGATAACACATAACTATCCTAGTTAATCCTCTCTACTCAACCCAAACTCAAATAACTGTTTTAAGTAACCAATATTAACTGTATTGCTTACAGGAGTAGTAAAGTGCTTCTCTGTATTTAATATACGCCAATCCCAGCTCCGACACGCGATAAAATATAGCCTCTCTCCTGCAAGTAGCTAATCGTGTTAGTAACGCGTTTATAATACGTTT